>DWQX01000304.1:0-48349 GCA_018245475.1 Pharmacophagus antenor | reverse complement strand
CTAAGTCGTATTGATAAATCCAGGATTCATCACTTGCAACGATGTCGTAAACACGCCGAGACGAGCCTGCTTCAAATTAGTCTATCATTTCATGGCACCATTCCACCCTTGCCTGCTTTTGAACACCAGTGAGGTTGTGCGGCACCCAGCATGAAACTAAAGTCCGCACTCGAAGATACACGTGTAGAATCGCGAAAGCTTCCTGATCCAATCTGCAGTATATGCTGAATCTCTTGGTATGTAATTCGTCTATTGTCTTGGATTAAATTTATCACTATTAGCACGTTTTCTTCCATAACAGTGGTCAAACGGGACCACGTCTTTCTTCATCCCCTAAAGTTAGTCGACCGCGCTTAAATTCATTATACCAATGATACACGGTTGCCTTAGAAAGGTCTTCATCCATGAATGTTATTTGAAGTCTATCGTATGATTCGCCTGGTTTCAGGCGTCACTTATAATTGTAAAAAATCATAGCGCGAAAATGTTCTCGACGCAAATCAATTTTTCAATGAGACACGATAAATTTAATTAGCTCGCAAGAAATGTGGAGGGATGTTTTGAATTTGGAACGTACCTATTTTTACTTAAAAATAATCATATCTTAAATAAATTATAACTGGCCAGTCTCACATACATAAAAACATTTTCTCGAAATACTTTCTGAGTGACCTGGTACACATTTCTACATGCATAAACAACATCAACACGTTTATTGTAGGTTAACGGAACGGTGACGCGATCATTTTAACGCCTAAAAAAGTAAACCAAAAACTTTTTAACTAATGTATACGAGTATAGTTCCAATAACTTATTTTTACCTTTTATATACGATTCTACTTATTAATTTGGTTTTAACATACGTCAAAAAAAAGAAAGAATTAAGTTTGCTCGTATCTGTAACCCCGTACGGGACGTATGGATGTGAAGCGTACCTACCCAAGACAGAATAGCTAAAGACCAGATGCGGGTTAATATATTTAGGTTATGTAAGAGGCAGAGGATATAAAAGTTGTATCGAATTTGATATAGATCTTTTAAAAATGATTCGATTGTAAAGAGACGCGGCTATAATTATGAAACTTGTCTTGATTTATATATATATTGTCAGTTTTATTCAGTTTAACTTTATAAGGTCTATAGCTACTGCTTCCGTGGCGCGGTCGTGTACCCGCTTGCCTTGTCACGCGGAGGTCCCGGGTTTGATTCCCGGGGCGCAGGAGTTGTGGAGTCTGGATCGTGGTAGGGTTTTTGAAAACTAGCTAACACCCTCAATGTCAAATTGCTGTCGTAACAGAATTATTGTGTTCCAGCAGCCGTACATATAAGACCCAGATGTATTCTGGACGAATACGCTTTACCATGTACAGCCTCATTGTTACTTAACACCTAGTAAAATCGAGAGCAAGTGTTAGCCCATAACTGATAAAAAAAAGATATTGTTACAGTTGTGGGGTTGTTTTATACTTAGATATGAACATTGATTCACAATTATGATTACAAGCATAGGTTAGGAGCTTACAGATCATTTCCGTATAAATGGAAAATTTAATTTTTAATTTGAAGAATTTTAACGAATGTACCTCCATAACAACTTTAATAGGTTGCTGGCCGTGAAATGCTAAGTAGTATATGGGCAGCTTCTGGAAATCATCCGCGTATTTATTGAAGTCTTGGAGATTCTGCTCTAAAGGAATGCCTGCAAATTGCTGTAGCATCGTCCTCGCCAGTCGTGAGTTGCGAATCTCGAAACTGCCCCACAAGGTGTTTACCTGCAAATAATAAGTTACTGGTGGATTTTTGTCAGAGATCTTAAGAGTATTGTTTACATAATGTTAAGTGACAATTATGATAAGATAATTAATAGCTCAAAAGAATACTCTCATATGAATGCCGAAACACAGCAATGGTTTTTTAGCAGCAGATTGCCCTTTTGAAGGTGGTGATAATTATTTTCTGTTATCTGACAATGGAGTCGTACATGGTATAGCATGTTCGCTAAGAATACTCCATCTCTCACGTGTCGTCACCGTAACAGCAGTGCTAGAACATGGCAGAGTTATAAGGACAGCTGATACAAACAGAGTGTATTAGCTGAGCGGAAGAGTTTGAAGAGATCCTACTACTATTCAAACTCCGCAACTTATGCAGATCCGTTTACCACCGTACTATGAAGAGCTTTTCCAGAAAACCCATAATTACGGTATTGGCGAATGCTGCTGCTGGGTTCGGAGAATATTGTGCTGTTAGTTTTTTTGACGACTATTATAGCTTCATCTGAACTGGCTCACGCATCCGGTAATGCGTGGGCTCACCCACTAACTACACTGGCCAGAGAAGCTAGCTTAAATTGACAGTCTTAATGGCGAGCTATGTGATTACGTTTGACACGTATCGGGGCAGTAAGCATTTCTAAGTAAGCATTAGTAAGTATAGTATTCTCTAGATTGTTACTGCCTGCTCAACCATTCTGCTCGATAGTGTGGAGGGCTGGCGACTAGCTGAGGATGTATCTTCGTCGGACCACAGGGCAATCCTGTTCCAACTGAACCTCGTGCGGGCCGTCAGTACGAACATCAGGGGGTTTCAGAGGGCAGACTGGGGCGAGTTTGGCCACAGGCTCTTCCAGCTGCTCTCGAACCGCTGCCTAACGCCCACCGAAGTTAGTGGGGTAGAGGATAGAGAGGCGTTAGACAGCATGGTCGAACGGTATATGGAAATCGTGGGGGACGCCTGCGAAGAGGTTGAGGAAGTGATGGTGCTAACCAATAAGCTGAAGTATGACAACCCAATACTGAACATAGGAGGGGAGCCCTTGGGTCTAAATCGGGAAATCCAGATACTAGACCTTTTAGTTGACGATAAGCTCACGTTTAACACGCACGTGAGGAACGTGTGCCGTCAGGCCCAAGGGCTTTATCGCCAAATGTCAAGGGTCGCAAAAGTACCTTAGGGCTTAAACCCGGAGGTGATCAGGGCGGTGTACCTGGCGGTGTTGGAGCCCATCATAATCTATGCGGCGAGTGTGTGGGCGCCAGCGGCTAAGAAGCTGCTGGTACGGAGACAGTTAGACGCGATCCAGTGGAGATTCGCGCAGAAGGTTGCGCGAACCCACAGGACCACGTCGATGAACTTGGCCCTAGTACTTGCCGGGCTGCTTTCGGTGGATATGCGGATCCAAGAAGCGGTCTCTTTATTTGAAATAAAGATTGGTCGATCCCGGCAGGTGCTGGGGGACCGAGAGTTGAAAGTACCGGCCAGCTTCAAGAGGCTGCCACATCCGTCTGAGCGTTGGTAAGGAGTTTTCCTGCCTGGACGGAGGGGCAGCGGTTGACCAGCTTCCCACCACGGCTGTCCAAATTTATACAGATGACAGCCGTATAGATGGTAAGGTGGGTGCGGCGTTCTGCGTAATACGGAACGCCGCAGAGACTTATGCCAAAAAGCTCAAGCTGGGCGAGTTCTGTACCGTCTACCAGGCAGAGCTGCTGACATTAGTAGAAACGACAAGGCACGCGGCCAGCGGGTCAGCTCAGTCGTCTGCCATTCTGAACGACTCAAGATCCGCTCTTGAAATTGTTGCAAGACCAGATACCCTCAACCCCTTATCGTTGAGAGATAATATTAAGATAGCGGAAGAGAAAGGAATGGAAGTGAGATTTTATTGGGTGAAAGCGCACGCAAGGATGGAGGTGAAGGAGAGAGCGGATCAGCTGGCCAAGGATGCGACCCTGAAGAATAAAAGAAGATCAGTATACGAGGAGTGTGCTATATCATTCGTCAAGCGATAGCTTGGGCTGAACACGCTTGAAGCACAGGTGCTACATGGACGGAACGACGGCCTCAACAACGTGGACATTTTTCCCGGACGCCGTCTCAGCCTACCGCATACTCCGCAGAGTGTAGTTGGACACGTGCTTGGTCCAGATGCCCACGGGTTACTGGGGATTCTACTCATACTTGCACTATATACACTACATACTTGCACTTGGTTTAAGTGGAAGGAGAGTCCCGTGTGCACATGTATCCCGGAGTGGACCGGACCATGTCCATTATCAATCTGCGGGAGCGAGAGGCGTCCGGTAATACGGGTGGGTATTTTCGGATAGTTTTAACTCCGTTTGTATTAATCAGAAACAAAAGAAACAGAAAAAAACCGTTTCATAAATTTTATCTTGTATACCCCTTGCTGTGCCAGGTCGAGGGACATTTCCGCGCAGAGTGTAGTTTTACCGCAACCAGTTGGCCCTGTAAGCACCGTGAGCTCTCCTCGCCGGTGACCGCCCAGTAGCCGGGTGAGAGCAGGAAAACGACGCCATTTTACACCGCGCACCTGTAAATCGACCTTATATTTTACATGACACTCCAACATTAATCTTTCAATACAACAATAATCTTTTGAATGCCATTGAAATTTTACTGCCTCCATGGAGCAGTGGTTCAGCCGCTTGCCTTGTAACGCGGAGATCCCCGGTTCGTTTCCCGGGCAATAGGAGTAGTGGATTCTGGATGGTGGTTTAAACTCGCCAAGCTAGCTACCACCCTCAATGTCAATCTTCCGTCATAAAAACATTGTTGTTTTCCCACAGTCATACATGAGAGAGCCAGATATATTTTGGGCGATCGAACACACGTCACTATCTACGACCTCAATGTCACTTATCATCAGGTGAAATCGAGGCCAAGTATTTGGCCATAACCGATAAAAAATTATCTATAAATATCAATTGATAAATAGGTTATATTTTTTGCGATTACTAACAATATAATATAAGAAAAAAGACTATCTGATGACTGAAGTCAAATGTACTGTATAAATAAAACATTTCGCTGGTTTTTAAGAACAATGACATTTGGTTTTGTGTCATTAATTATATGTTTTCAAAAGTGTATAGAAATTATGTTGTTGCAAACGAAATAACGTGATTTATATGATTTATAAAAAAAGAGCTTACTGTAAAGCTGTTATTTTTGAAATGAGTTATTTTAGAAAACTGGGGATGTGTATTGTATAATTGGAAATGAAATTCATATGTACATTAGCACTCATTCCACATTGGGATTTAAGCCTAATTATTATATTAACTACTGTGGTGTTCAAACTGAAATAAAATATGTTACAACTAAATCTGTTCATTTATTGGCTAACAGAATGAAACATTACACATTAAAGCAGAAACATTTACATACACAATCAACATGCATTACTCTTATTACCAACCACCACAGCATGATTAAAAAAATAATACTTAGTGTTATGGTATCCATTTTGGACAGGTTATTCTTGTGTATATTAACATAAGTGATAATAACTAACAGGGAGAGTCATCTTTACACAACAATAAGTCCTTACCTTATCAATGTTGGTTAGTTCTGCATAGACATCATCTTTTAGTGCAGAAAAAGTTGTTATAGAACGATGAGCAGCTGGTTTTGCCTCTAACACAAGAGCTTTTACTGATAAATTAGCTGCAGCTGACTCTGATGCTGTCACTAATCCATCTGTTGGTCTGATGAGAATATTATATGAAACAAATTTATTAAAAATAAAAAAATGTTAATTAGATATTATAAAGATTTACCTAACAAAAAAGCATCGTTCTGCACCTAGTTTTTCAGCAACTGACCGCATGTTATTCCAGTCACCCCATAGGCACAGTTTTTGATATTTCTCTAAGGTTGGTAGCATTTTTGGTGGTAAATTGCAATTATTCAGCCATATGAGAGAACCTGTTATGATAGAACATATAAGTACAAAAATGAGACAATGCATTTTTTTTAAATATTTATGTATATATTTTAAATATTTGCATAATAATAGCATGTTTATGCTAAGATTTTCAAGTATCTTGAAGACATACAGAACTTGAATTTTATACAAAAGAAAATATTTCAAAATTGATTGCTCAGACAATACTGTTATTATCAAAAGCTCAATATTTTATTTTTTTAATATTACATTCAATTAAATTGCTGCAATTGTTACAAACCTGGAACTTTATGAGCAGCTAGTTGTAACACATCTTGTATACTGGGCACTAAAACGGCCTGTGCATTACGACTAACTTTGTGGGCTTTACACCAAAATAGACCAGCTGTATGTTCACCATAATTCTCAGCTTCATCTTCACTCCCAGCTTGAATTTTACGATACCCTATAACTTGGTCAACTATGTTTCTTAGAGGAAAGTATAAAGTATTGTGATTATTGGAAACTCTTACTTCTGATAAAACTTTACAGGCATCAGGATGATACTGAAAATAGAAATATTTTTTTTAATCAGAAAATATATTCATTAATTTTTGTTTGTTATACATTAATAAAATAAACATACTGGAAATTCAAATAGTTTGAATATATCTATTGCTTCTTTTTCATTCGTTTCAGACAATGGGATAGTGTTATGTACAGTATCTTGCCAGTCTTTTTGAAATTGCTGAAAACTTTGATGAATTTTTTCTATGTAGTCTTTTATACTTGGCTCTATTTTGACTTTTTTCATTAATCTTTCCAGTATATTCCAGTCTCCATAAATATTACAATTGGGGCATATAAAATATCCTGAAAGAAGAACAAAAAGATTGTCATTATTTATAACATACCAAAATTTGTCTAAAAAGAATATAAGTATTTTGTACTAAACGAGTTACATTTTTTATGTAAAATATTATTAAAAACTAAGTTATTTTTATGACAGACTCACCAGTTGTTTTATTTACATATACTTTGTTATCACCACCTTTGTCGTCACCAGAACATACTGCACACTTTGTTACAAAAGACGTATACCCATCCTGTACAGCAAGACCTCCTCGTCTTAACAATTTTCGAATATCAGATCCTGATATTAAAGGAATGTCGTTAAAACCTACACTTTGTATCCTCTGTTTTGAAACTTTACATCCACATGAAATTAAACATAACTTTAAAATTTGCCTCCGTAGATAACTCTTAGAAAGTAACATTTTCTTATATCTGTACAAATATAAAGATATAAAAATTACAAAGGAATAAATATCAATAACAAAAACATAACCTAAATTTCGTTGACAGTTGACTTACGAAAAAGGAAACGCAAAGGATTGTACTAACAAAAGACCGATATAAACCTATTATTAAATATATTCATGATTTTTAAGCATTTAATGAAACTAAAGGTGTTAAAATATCACACATATCCCAGTTGTTTTTATCGAATAATAACTACGATGATTGAACATGTGATAGAGCCACGCAGTGGTTTGCCGCTGCATGAATGGGCCGGCTCGACTGGGCAGTACCTCGGTCTCACAGAAGACCAACGCTAAATAGAAGTGTATACTTCTTTGTTTCGTTTGGTAAGCTGAAGTTGCCGGATGCCCCCCCGCCCCTACTCCTACCCTATGACATGGCAGCGGCATTAAAAAGACAACTCCAGAAGGGTAACAACACTTAAGGTGCTGGAGGATCCCTCACAGGGTGTCCGCGCGCCGAACGCTTTGCGGGGTCGAAGCGTAATGCTCAGTTTGCCCCTCGCATTCAGGGGAGGGAAATATTTCACTCTGCTGTCTTACTCCTCGAGAAAAACGAAGGAAAAAGGCAGTTCAACCCCGTTATACTTACAGGATAATTCTGTAACAATAGGGGAATTCATTCCAACCTTAACTTTTTTCACCATCACCTTGAGACGGCGAAGCAGATATCCTCCTATCTGCACTAGCCTTGGTATAAATTAGAACACACCGGATGATCCCAACACCATAGCCAAGTCAGTTGCTGATGTTGTGCTTCAGGAGATGGAAATTTTTATTCCACACTTTGTGGTATCTGTCGGTGGCAGGAATCGGCCTTGGTTCGGTAGGTCTTGCAAAGCGGCATAAGAGTGAATGTTATCGAGCCTGGACCAATCCATCGGTGTCCCGGGATGTAAATACCAGCGTACTTAAAAATAAGTTTAACTGTGTGTCCAGCATCTTCAAAATAGCAATTGCTGCTGCAAAGTCCGAGCATATGGGCAGAATTGGCCAGAGAGTAGTTGGTCTTCTATCAGGAACTCAAATATCCTACTCGCTTGCCAAAGCTGTACAAGCGAATTCCTGTCAGCCATTCCATGCATCCTTGCACAGAGACAATCAGTAATCACACACTGGCCCACGCTGTGAAAAATAAAGCGTAACTTTTGGCCTCTCTTTGCAGTTATCCCGACCCTGCACGACGGGGGAATCCCACCGCCTACCATCTCGCCGACATCCAGTTTCGACAGAGCTCCGTTAGGAGAGCACTTTTTTCCCTTAATATTCACAAGTCGAGTGGGGCTGATGGAATCCCGTCAATTGTGCTAAGGACATGTGCACCTAAGTTGGCATCGGTCTTAACGCGACTCTTTCGGCTCTCCTATTTTTTAGGCATATTTCAGTGTTCTTAGAAGACATCGTTAGGTGCACCCGATCCCTAAAAAGAGCGACCGCTCTGATCCGTCCAACTACACACCTATTGCTATTACCTCCCTGCTCACCAAAATAATGGAGACATTAGTAAACCGCCAACTCCTCGAGGAGAACCAGGTGATAAGTGACTGTTAGTACGACTTTTGGTAGGGTCGCTCGGTTGTTACGGAAGATGCGGATTAGCGTTCCCGTGACACCACGACTCGGCGACGAGGCGGAACACCGTGGTGGTTTTAGTGAGTAGGACGCCTTTTTTAGGGCGGGAGTCCCACACAGGTCCTTTCTTCCGCAGGGGGGCATCGCGCGTAAATGCGTTTCCACTACGTTAAAAAAAAAAGGGTCGCTCGGTTGGTGGTGTTCTAATCTACCTGACTCATAGATGAGCGCAGGCGATTGTAAGTAGATAGGAGGCTTTAGCTGTTAGTTTGGACATTGTGAAGGTCTTTGATCGAGTTTGGCAGTAAGCGCTGATTTCAAAGCTGCCATCCTACGGACTTCCACACAAATTGTGAGAATGAATCTCCAGCTTTCTCTGGAACCGAAGCATTAAAACCGTTGTTGACGGAGTATGCTCGTATGTCAAACCTGTAAATGCTGGTGTTCCACAAGGTAGTGTACTGTCGCTTACACTGTTCCTTCTGCATATCAGTGACATACTTTAAATTTGCAGTGTACATTGCAATGCGGATAGCAGCACTGTGGACGCCCTTTACACCGGCCACGCCGATAAGTCTCGGAAAAGTTTTAATGAGTGCCGAAACAAACTTGTGTCCGAAGTTGAAACATAATTACGTCTCCGATTGGGGACGACTAAACTTAGTCGATTTCAACCCCAGGAAGACTCAAGTTTGCGCGTTTAATATCAAAAACAACCTCTTTGTCATTTACCTTTATTTTGCCAACACTCAGCTTACGGCCTCCACAAGTATTGGAATCCTTGGCATTAGCATATCGAGTGATGTTCAGTTTCGTAGTCATCTGAAAGAAAAGGTCAATACAGCTTTTAAACGGCTCGGTGTGATCTGGAGAGTGAGACGGTATTTCTCTTCAGTTCACCTCTTGCTTCTTTATGAAGCACAAGTCCGGCCCCATATGGAATACTGTTCCCATTTCTGGGCGGGCGCACCTCAGTACCAGTTTCTTTAATTTGACCGCATAAAATTGAGACCAGCTTTAATCGTCACCGACGGGTTAATCCGATCGCCTTGACGCTGTGGCCCTGCAGAGGGATGTTGCATACCCCTGCATTTTATATAAAATTTACCATGGGTAGTATTCTGAGCCATGTTTGGAATAATTCCAGCCGTCGTATTTAACCATCGCAGTACACGGCACATCAAATTCAATCGTCAACATCTGGACGATTGACAATCTTCCACTATGCGTTTTAACTACGCACAACCACTCTGTGGAATCAGTTGTCTCCAGCAGTATTTCCGGACCGATACGACTTAGGGGATTTCAAAAAAAGAGCGTAATCCTTCTTTAACAGGCGGCGACGCAATTGTGAGTCCTCGAGTGTAGCGGCTGTCTATTCGCGACGGTAATCACTCTTCATCTGCAACTGCTCGCTCGTTTGCTTACTCTTCCTTTTAAAAAATATAATATTTTGAGCTAGTGTCTGGAAGAGATTGCTTTTAGCAGTAAGACCGCCTTTTACACTGCTAATGTACTCCTTTTATTTGTAACTGCTACTTTTATTTATTTTGTTGTTCGTGTACATTTTGTTTTCTTTTTGGTATGTAATAAAGACTGTTATATTCTAGTATGTAAGTTGCAACAAATGATTAGATAATAGAAGCATAAAGATTATTGTAACTTGTCCACGAACACACACCAAAGTCAATAACAATAGTGAGTAGAATCTGTTTATTTATTGAGAACATAACCGACGATTGCATGAACACTTTACACACGGTAGATTAGACCGTGCCTACGGTGGCTGTGGCTAAGTCAAGACGGTGCTCACACTGATAAGGTAAATAAAAAGAATAAAAAGGTTTCTATCTACAATATGTATATTTTAAAAGAATATTTACAATTACTATTTACTTAAATTTAATTAATATAAATTAATTATGATTGTACTACATTTACAAAAGTACTGCATGTCAATACACTGTTACCACATCCTTATTTAACAATTAAATTACAGTAAATTTTATCTGTCAATCTTTTTATAAAGTTAATCAACCATTTAAATAATTTATTAATAATGTCGGAGCTTGATTTGCTATGAAACATTTTAACTGTTATCATGACGTAAATGATCAAAAACATTTCTGACTATAATTAGCCTTCCACCGATTGTGATACTATATTTTAGTTCATACCGTATATTTATCCCATTTCAAAGATGTTGTTTACATTTCACACAAGTGAAAACTATATGTAAATAGCTAATGGGCAATATGTCAATATAAATATAGAGAATATTTTTGAATTAAATTTCATCCTTAAATTACAAGTAACAAAAGAATTTTATGTACAAAAGATTGTGTATAAATTTTCTAAAATAATACATCTATCACGTAAAATGTCAAAAGTTTGGTTAACGTTTCTTGAAGGTTGGTTATTATTAAATTTTAGTTTTAAAATACCCTAGTTTTGTTTTTATAATCATTTCTGTGTGATGCATATATCTTCCTCAAGTTTCAATAAATTGTATATAATAATACATACAGTAATTTGAAATAAGTCTTACAACATTATTTTTGATTTTAACTGTTTTCTAGCAGTAATCCCGTCGTTCTATAGGTGTTCAATACAAGTTGTGATGTTGGAAATGTGTTTTTATGGACCCCGCGACAATTTTCTGTAGTCGCTGATGATTATCTAACAATTTAATTGATGAATTACCAATAATTGCAGTTGCTTAAAGTTATCTAAAAATATAAACACACTACAGCAACGAAGTCTGGGTTATAATGAAGTCAAGCTAATAAATTTTTTCATGTAACTAGCTGTAATTTTGCTGTCAGCTCTTAAATTTTATCAAGGCTCATAATAAATTTATAAACTTATTGAAAATTTTACAGACTCACTGTTCACGTGCCTTCAGTTATTTTTATTACTAATAGAAATATTTTGGTTAAATACCATATTTAAACCTCTGATTGCTGTGATCGCCTATAGGCGTTCGGCATAGATAGGTTTTATAATACTGATTATTACATATTTATACTAATTCCTTACAGAAAAAAAATCAGGTCTTCCTTTTTTAGGGTAGTGAAAGTATTTTGATTATTGATTTTCACAAAAACATATTTCTACCCAAAAGTAAGGAAAGAATTAAGTAATAATAGTAACTCATCGTTACTTAATTCTATTCATAGGGTTCGACCGGTGAATATGAACGTCTACCGTAGTCAAAGCTTATAAGGATCCTTTTAGGTTTTTGCAAATACTAACTTATAGTTATCATTATGTTGAATGGAGGAAGCTATATTGCTCAGTAAGGCGGCTGGTACTGCTGCCGCTGTAAATGCTGAACGAGAGGGCCCTGCTGCTGCTGCTGCATGGCAAGAACCTGCTGGCGCATGCGTAGCTGTGGTGTGAGCTGTTGCTGGTACTGCGCACTCTGCTGCGGCTGCATGCTGCGCGGGTATGGCGGCGCCGGACCGCCCATAGCGCCCATAGTCACGTTAGGCGCCTATATCAATTTCCAGAACATGCATTAGGTAACAGAAAGGGTTAAATTCAATGGATTAAGCATTACATACCTCACATATTATTTAGTACAATTGAACATAAGATTGGTAATAGAGTAATTTCGTATGTACAAAAGCAACCAAAAGCTAAAACCGACTCCAAATAGCATATAATAAGTCTCGTAACGTCATGAATGTGTTAATGACTTGATTGTGTATTTACTTTTATATAGTTTTCGAATTGCATAAGAAAATTATGAATTTTTTTCTTTACTTACCTGCATGTATTGCGGTCGGGCATTCTGTCGTTGTTGTGCTAAAAATGCTTCTTGACTGGCTCGACCGCTCATCATGTTCTGTAAAAATATAAATGACATTTTACAAGTAATATCTATATTAATGTGAATAAAAAATTTTTAAGGCTGCATTGGAAATGAATTATGCTTTAAAATGAAGCAAAAAGATTTATATTTATTTATAATTTCTCTGTTAGTATCTATTGAAATAAAAAATGTAAAGTGACAATTCACTTTACATTTTTTGTATCGTATATGTTTAGTGATAAAAACATTTTGCTTATTAACATACCTGTTGGAATGTTTGTTGTCCAAGGAATCCGCCCATGGCATTTCCTCCTTGTGGTCCCATTGAGGAGGTTTGACTGTTCATTGTTCCCATACCTCCTCCTTGCCCCATTTGGCTCATCTGTCCTATGGCTTGACTCATCTGTCCCATGCTTTGACTCATTTGACCCATGCCTTGTGGCATTTGCCCTCCTTGTCCGACACCTTGACTCATCTGACCTACATTTTGTCCAATCGAGTTTACTCCTTGTCCCATTTGGTTTACTTGTTGGCTCATTTGACTAACGCTTTGTCCCATGCCCTGCAATGTATAACAGTTTTATTTAAGTTTTTATTACCTAACGACTTATTCTTCAAAATGACATATTACCCTATACAAGTTCCAATTACCTGATTCATCATCTGTTGTTGTCCACCTTGCATCATTTGCTGTCCATAACCACCATAACTTTGTTGCATGCCACCATACTGTCCGCCAAACATTTGACTACCCATACCAGGCATTTGGCCACTCCCCATCTGACCACCGCCCATTTGACTTTGTCCCATTTGCCCGCTCCCCATTTGACTTGCGCTCATTTGTCCAGGTCCCATTTGGACGCCACCAATTTGTCCCATAGGACCCATGTTGCCCATAGCACTCATGGGATTCATTTGGCTGAGAATAAAAACTACATTAAAAAATACAACTTCTGATTTTGGTGTAGAAGTGTTTTTTTCAGATGTTTATTCATGTTGCTAAAATAAAGAAAAATGTTATTTATTTAAGAAAGAGCGTTATAGAAACTATATAGCCTATATATAAGATTGAAACTATATATAAATTGCAATTATTTAAAATGCCAGCTCAAAGGAGCTAGAATTATATAAATGAGGAACTTAATACATATTGTAACAGTTACAATTCAAACTTAAATTGATCAAATAACGCCTACTTACTTTGTTTGCATTTGACTCATTTGATTGGGCTGCATCTGTCGCATACCTTGTCTAGGGAACGGCGCCCTAGCGTGAGGTGCACCAGGATATCCGGCGCTCTGTCATTTTAAATTAAAAAGATAACATTTTAGATAGTGTTTTTTATGTAACAATAATTATAAATACAAAATAATAAATGAAGAATAGGCGTAAGATGCGTAGCAAATAAAATGTTTAAAATACTTCGACTGGGTTTAGAAAAGTATGCAAGTACATAATTTGTCTTTAATGACAGAAAAATTACAGTATTTTATCAAACACTCTGAAAGTCATTCAAGTATATGCCCCAACCACGACGAACGCGGAAGAAGAGTTTGATTTCATGTACGAAGACATCAGCGGTCATTCATCGCACCACCAAGACCCATTTCATGCTTGTTGTTGGGGACTTTAAAACTTTTTGCCAAAGTAGGAGTACAAGAAAGAGATGAATCGGTAATCGGAAGGTATGGTTTGGGGTCAAGCAATCACAGGGGATAAATGCTGATCAACTTCTTGAACATAGAGGGCCTCTATTTGATGAACTCGTTCTTCAAAAAGAGGCCCCAACGAAGATGGACCTGGCAGAGCCCCGATTAAGTGACTAGAAAGGAAATTGACTTCATCATCACGGATAAAAAGCGTATATTTAAGGATGTCTCGGTGGTCAATAGGTTCAGTACCGGTAGCGACCACAGACTCATACGAGCCACCTTAAATATCAATTATAAGCTCGAAAGGATTCGTATGATGCGGCCAACCTTGCGTCCAACTTGTTTCCAAATCATACGTTTCGAATAAGTTTCAACTAGAACTTCAAAACCGATTCAATTTGCTGGAAGTTACAGAGGACATGCACGAGACATCGGAGCGTTTATCAGCAACACTACGCGAAGTAGGCAGTAAACATTTTGGGACGCAGAGTAAAGTTTCTAAAACTAAGCTTACCGCTGAGACCCTGGCTCTCATGAGAAAACGACGTGAGATACCGTCGTCCGCAAGAGCTTCGACAGAATACGCAGCCCTAAATAAAAAGATTAGGTGGTCGATAAGACCGGATTATCGCAACTTTAATGCAAAATGCATTGAAGTTGCGATAGAACGTAACAAAGGCCTAAAGGTCTTTACCCAAACATTTGGAACATCTCGTCTGTCGAGGCTCCGGCCGGAGGATGGTCACATTGTATCTTCGAGGCCAGACATTTGTGCTGAAGTGGAGAGCTTTTATAGCAAACTACGCTGCTCATGTACTTCCTCCTTCACCTACTGATCGCACGAGTGATAGCCGAGCTCCACTAACCCGACACTACACGGAGGATATGCCTGACATCAGCCAAGGAGAGATTAGAATAGCTCTTGAACAACTGAAAAATGGTAGAGCTCCTGGTGAGGATGGTATTACCATAGATCTGCTGAAAACTGGATGAATTCGAGTTCTGAAAGTACTACGGCACCTGTGTAATACCGTTCTACACAACGAAACCATTGGTATGGACCAGAAGTGTGATTGTCCTGTTCTTTAAGAAAGGTGACAAAACCTTGCTAAAGAACTATAGACCGATCGCACCCTTGAGTCATGTTTATAAGGTATTTTCAAAGATTATCACGAATCGTCTCTCCCATAGGCTTGATGACTACCAGCTTCCGGAACAGGCTGGGTTTCGTAAAGGCTACAGTACTGTGGATCACATTCATACCCATCGGCAGATTATACAGAACAACACTGAGTATAATTTGCCGTTGTGTATGACCTTTGTGGACTATGGAAAAGCCATCGATTGTATCGATACCTGGTCTGTTCTGGAATCTTTACAGCGATACTAAGTAAACCACCGCTATATCCAGCTACTGAAATGCCTGTGTGACGCCGCGACGATGACAGTTCGCATCCATGGCCAGCAATGTAAGTCGATCCAGCTGCAGACAAGGGTGAGACAGGAGGATGTCATATCCCCGAAACTGTTTCCGTCTGCGCTGGTAGACCTCTTTAAAACGCTGGACTGGAAGGAGCGAGGTATCAGCGTCAATGGTGAATACATTTCACACCTTCGGTTCGCGGATGATGTTGTCATAATGGCTGAATCGCTGGAGGATCTGAACCAAATACTCAACGATCTCAACGCTGCCTCTCGATGCGTAGGGCTGCGGATGAACTTAGTCAAGACGAAAGTCATGTCTAACGACCTTGTTATCCCCCGCCTGGTAACCCTTGAGGATGCAGTAATCGAAGTGGTTAAAGACAATGTCTACCTCTGACAGGTCTTACAACTTGGCCGTAGCAACTTCAATAAAGAGATAAATAGACCCATTCGATTGGGCTGGGCAGCATTTAGAAAACTCCGGCACATCCTCACCTCGCAAATTCCTCAATGTCTGAAGACTAAAGTCTTCAACCAGTGCGTCCTCCCTGCGATCACCTACAGAGCGGAAACTTGAACTGTGATCGCTGGACTGGTCTACCGACTTAAGGTGCGATGGAAAGAGCTAAGGGATAAGATCCGAAACGAAGAAATTCGACGGAGAAAGTGCTCGATATAGCTCTTAAAGACAGCAAGTTGTAGTGGCAGTAGGCCGGCCACATCTGCCGAGTCACCGATAGCAGATGGAGGAACAGTCTTGGAGTATAGGCTGCGCATAGGACGAAGGAGTGTAGGGCGCCCTCCCACCAGATGTACTGACGATTTAGTCAGGACGACGGGAAGCGGCTGGATGATAGAAGCAGAGGACCGCATATGGTGGATGGCATTGGCTAAGGCCTATATCCAGCAGTGGATTGACATAGGCTGATAATGATGATGATGATCAAACAATAATTCGTGATCCTAATATCGTTAATAAAAGAAGCGCTAAGAATTGATTGATATTAGTCGCTCTTTATCATATTGACGATTACTACTGTACCTTGGACTTAGCGTTTCAATCATTAAGTCAAAATGAGACACAGAAAGATAACTGCATGTTTTTTCTATAATAAGTTGAATAAAAAAGTCAACTATTACCTGCATTTGCGTCATCTGATTGAACGGCAATCGTTGTCGAAGCATGTTGCTGAGGGCTTGTTTGCATTGGGTCGTGGACGCTTGCGTAACCGCACGGGGACTTACGCCCGCAGCTAAATAAAAAAAAAATAATAAATGTTAATTGAATCTGTGACGTGGCGAATATTAAGTTTTATTAATTACATTCGTCATAAAAATTAAGACATGAAAATCATATTTCTCACCTGGCGGGTTATAATAAGTGGGTCCTGGTGGTGGGAACCATTGTTGTTGGGACTGCATGAACTGCGGCTGCTGCGCCGGAGCCGCGGTCATCCCGACTGCGTTACCGTTCGCCCCCACTGGCACGCCACCGTTCGTCTTATGGTAACGATAGCCTTATTGTAATATACATTTTATCGGAAAACGTAAGGAATATCGCCATGTCTAAGCTTATTTACAAGATTCTTTTTTAAATAAGTGTTATTCCGTAATTGTGTATGATCAATAAGAAAAAGACAATCACCCACTAAATTTCTTTGCCTGTTCTTATCAGAGGACTAATTTTAATAAAATAATGGTTGTGGATTAAAAGGGATTACAAATACAATTAAATAAGTTTAGTTTTAGAAGTATTAAAAAAATAGATATGATTGTGTATAATAGTTATAGTTCAAGAATTTCAGGGCTATGCCAATGCTAATAATATATTAGGAAATAATGAAAAATGCGGCTTGTTAGCAATAAAAAATTTTCTTTTTCCTCCATATTATTCAACTGAGGGAGGTAAGAGTATCATGTATTTAACTTAATTAACACTATGACAAATTATTACTAAAGGCATAACGAATTCTTTTAAAATTTTGTACTATAATATAAAGATAACGGGTTATATTAAGCTTACAGGAGTAACTACTTTAGGTTTCTTGGCCTTGTTGTTTTTGCACGGCATCTTACGTCCTTTGCACGCTCCAGTCGGACTGGAGTCCAAGCTTCCATTGTCCTAGGAATACGATTATTATTATTATATATTAATGACATCACGTATGTAAATTCTTTTATATATAATACATTACTACACGAAATAGGGATAAGGCTTTTCGAGCCGACTTAATAAAAATTTTGAAGCAAGATGGTTAAAATGTTACAAATTATAACTCTCGTATAGTAAATTATAATAATAATTTGTTTATTTAAAGTTCTAGAAAATAAGGTATGTCCTCTCGATGACTACTTCTCTATGTGGGTCATATGAAGAATTCGAGTAATTTGAGCAGAAGGCAAGAATTGAAGGTCAAATCACCTGTTTACTATCATTAGTCTCCAAATCTTCAGGAGGTAGAGGAAGAGATTCTAAATAGTAGCTTTGAGGTTTCACGAGACTGTGCGTATGATATTTTAACAATCTGAAACAAACAATATTTCTTATTATTCAAATATGTATTCCTTTTATTCATATTTACGCCCTAGTTAAAATTATTTCACCTGTGAGCATTTTCATACGTAAGCGGTTTCCGTTCGATCTTCGTAGCAGCGAACCAAGCCCAAGAGAGCGGCGCCGGGTTCCTCCCGCCTTCCACCAGCTCCCAGCTCGACACGCGTTGTTTATCAGTTAGTCGAAGACCCTGTAACAGAATAATTCACTTTAACATCTATTTAACATTAGTTCATTGTCAATCTGCCGCCATAAGAGCATTGCTATGTTCCGGCAGTTATACATGTAAGAGTCGGAGTAACTCTTGGTGAGCGCGCGTTACCATCTACGGCCTTTTCTCACTTAATATCAGGTGAAATTGAGACCAAGTATTAACCCATTTCCAATAAAAAAAAAAACAACGATAACATAAATTATTTTTTGACTATTTTATTGCTAATTTGTATATGTTTTGTTGCTTAGTAAAATGTCTTTGTCTGTGATAGACATTTTATTTTGTTTTAATAATATTATTATAAATTTTAGACCAATTAAATATGACATTCAATTTATAATAATGCATAACTTTTGACAAAAATGTTATAAATAGATTGAATATTTTAAGAAATACAAACTGTTTGTATATTGTAACATGTATACCTGTTTCTTATCACTATCAAATCCAGAGATTTTGTTTCCTTTTTGATCCACCAAGCAGCCCAGTGGCTCGCATGCAATCACCTGGAACATTATTTTTGTTAAATTACTGTTAACATTTTGTAATTCTTAGTTATATGTCTCGATAGTAATTAGTTATTAACACAGTATTTACCTAAATTTACAGAAAAAGAGAAAATTTCTTTCTGATCTTGACATTATGAATAATATAAGTTAATTGAAGTAATATGAGTATGATGAATAAAAGACTGATGAGACACAAGCATCATGAGTGCAGTTCAACTATTTACCTGAAGGTAAATATTTTTTGTCTCTCATTCACGAGAAAATATACTGCAGTTAACTATTCCGAGAAGGAACTCATAAAAGAAACAGAATATTCTCATTCAAGTTAAGACACATTTGAAACAAAATAAAATTTAATAGTTCGCAATCAATTCAGCCGTTAATAACACTTCCTTTATACGCTGCTGTTTAAAATTAGCACATTTAAAGATAATAATCAATATATCAGTGGCTGGTACTGCCATATGTTTGTGATTTGTTTTACTAAGGCAGACACATAAAGTAACATCTATAAGTCACATTTACTATAATTTCTTGCGCCGACATCGAAGAGAAAGAGAATGAAAAATGTGTTTGCCATTCATGGACACCACTGCTGTATACCTCAATAATTGTGTTCTTGGACAGTGGCAGCAGCTGTCGCACGCTCTGCACGGCGGGCCCGTGCCGGTCCCCGATCTCTTTCTTAAGCTTCTTCATGAGGTTCTGGTAGTGCTTTCTGTTGTTGTCGTCACCGCCCTCCGCCAGTGTCGAATGTATTAGTGTTGCAAGCATGTCGATCAATGTCGTGAACAGGTTGCTGCGACACAGACTAAATTAATATTATTGTAGGTTGACTGTCATTCGGCCACACTATGCAGCAAGTCTATATAGCATCATATATTTCAAATCAATATTTTGTTAATGACATTAGCAGATGATATGATTGTTAAATTAATGTCGATGAGACTTGCTACGTAGTTTCTGATGAAGAGTACGCACAATCAGTAACGAAACGTATATTTTTAGACCTAACGTTGAAGCATGAATATACCTTTCGATTTTGACGAACATTTTAAACTAACATTAACAATGACTGATATTTACTAATCTACTTTTTAACAAAAATTTGAATTGACCATTAATATAGAGTGAAAAAGTACAGATTTAAAAAAAATCAACAACACCAAAAATTTTTTCATAATTTTTTTGTCTTGCGCTTGAATAAAATTTTTATAGGTTTATTTCGAGGCATATTCTTTCTGTGAAAGTTTTCAGTATATCATTATATATTAGTATCACATCTCTTCAGTCCTGAAAGGTAGTGCCTGTCTTTGACAATGCTCTTACACACCATTGAATCCTCGATTTGTTTCAGGCCATCGCAATACTTTGTTTGAACCAGCGGGTGGGGGGTGCCTCGATCTCTTTCACACTAGTGTTACGACAAAGTTACCTATTATTATACGCGTCGATGACCTGATGTGCGACGAGCTGCGTGAGAAGCACGGCCCAGTCAGAGGTGAGCTGGTAGGAGCGGCGGATTGCGTCGAACATGCCACCGGCGAGAGAGAAGCGCAACTGAAGCGCCTCCGGTGCGACCTCGTCCTGCCACGTGTCCGCGCACGCGGCGCGCTCATGGTCGCGCGCGTGGCTCAAGTAGTGCTGCAGCTGGCCGTGGATCGAACTCAGCAGGCTCTCCTACACATCATATAAAAGATCGATTCTTGTAAGTTATTTTTTATCACTAAAATGTTAACTCAGTTGTAATATTTGGCGATAAGTATAAAGCGTTCTTTATTCTCAAATCACTTTATTCTGAAATGGCATAAATGTATCATGAAAAGGCTGTCAAATGACTGCTGGAATACAGTAACGTGGCAATTATAGAGGTACATTGATATTGAAGGTGGTAATTAGATAGGCGAGTGCGAAATATCATCCAGAATTGTCTACTTATGGTGTTCCTGAAAACGTAACCTAGATATATTACCACGTGGCACTGCAGTAAAATAAAATACGACAATGTTTAACTTCAACAAAGAACCACCAAATGGATCAGTAGTTTAAACAAGAAAAGTTATTCAACAGACTCATTTTCGCATTTTTAATTACAATGTAGTATTGATATGGTAGTTGACCAAGTCAAAGAAAAAGACCAATTACGTTTTACGAAGAAGTGAAACAAACAGCATAAAGTAGAAAAAAATATAAAAATGCTTTAAAGCCAAAGAGTTTAAAACTGTATAAAATCCTATTAGAAAATGTACTTTTTTCATAGCATAGGATAATTTGATATTTACGGGTATTGTCGATATTTATTAAATACTTGTTTTATTTTATTCATTAAACAATGATACCATTAATAGTTAAAATATCTTTGATGACTTAATAATACATCTAGTTACAGTTAATGTCTGATAAATCAAAAAAAAAAAATGAGATACGCAGCCGTTTCCTTTCATAATATATACACATTAAAGATGAATGATAGAGTAGTTCGTCTAGTCACCGAAACGTCTAAAATAACTGTTGTTTCAACTATTAGCTCTGTTATTAAATATTCAATTATTTATTAATCAATTTAATAATTGCATTTTATACTTTTTGATCGTCTTGATGACGCAGGCAGGTGAGCACTAGAGAGAGAAGTGGTTCGTTAGCTAGTCGCACGCTGGTGGCTCCGCCGCATGCGCAAGCACCGCTGCTCACACCACGCTTTCCACCACCCCCACTGCCCGCAGACCTAAAACACATACAATCTATATACTAAATATTCCATTAAATATAATTTATACAACAATTCTGTTATTAATTAGAACATTATTACTCATTGGTCAATTGGTTGCAGGGGTTACTTAATTTGATATATCTAAATAACACAAAATTCATTTGTTTGTTTTTGCCGTTTGTAGCCGAAATCAAAGTGTTTTTAATTTTTAAGTCACCTTTTTTTTTTATTAATAATACTAAATAGTTTGTCTAAACTCTTTTGGATTAAAGACTTTAAAATATCTTTGCAATAGATAACAATGAACTTAAAAGATCAGTATGAACATAAAAGAGTTTACATCCTTTAAGGTTTAACATATAATAATCACCCTTTGTAACTTGGACTTTGATGACTTTTGCAATCCCGATGGGAGCCCCCGCCGCCTCCGCCGCCGCTCGAGCAATTCCCACTACATCCTGCACCCCATCCGCTCTCTAAAATCTAGTTAGATACAATATTATTTAACCCACCACATTAAACATAACAAATACCTCATAAACTTAAGGGTTAATTAATATATTGAGTTTTCACTCAACTCATTAGCTGTGTCTGAACGAACCATATCATTATTTATATTAGTGAAATCTTGTTCAGTTTGATTATATTTAGTGTTGTGGTTATGTTTAGTGTTTGATTATGTTCAAAATAGCTATAATATAATAACAACTAGAAATACCTGTCCGGCTTGTTTCAGAACACGTCCCTGCACTGCAGCGGGCAGCTTAGCGACGAGCGGCGCCACAAGCCACACCGACTCCGACCACTTGCTCGTACTAACTACGCTTCGGTCGGTCCCTGTCCTGTTGAAGTATTTAGTCAACGGTATAGTATAAAAAAAATAATAGAAGATCTCAACTGTAACCTGTAAAATGCTGAGGATGCCACGTGTAGTGGCGATATTCCTTGAAATTGTATATTAGTCGTAGTATTTGCGATTAAACAAAACGGAAATTGGCAAAATAAAATTTGTTTTAATCTATTTAAATTTGTTAATTTTTTTATCGTTATAAAATATGGAAAATTCCGTTAAATGCATATTTACTGCACTTATTATAAAAATTAATTAAAAATGATCATGCAAATCATCTCAGAAATGTGGCATTATAAAGATTCTACTATTATATTGTAGTGTTTATAACCTTTACTTATATCCATAACTTTCCTTTGACTTCATGATAGCAAAAAATGCCAACTTTTTATTTTATATTATCTATGTACGTTATCATTTTTATTTTAATGAGTCACGAAGATCCACAAAGTTTAGTGAAGACGTTGTATTGAACAGTAACACATTGATAATTGTCTCAACCACTGAACACTAAAATAGTATTTATACAAATATACCTGTCCTTGTCTGGAGGAGGCGGAGCCGGCTGTTGGAAGACATTTATGACAGCTCGAGCCACAGTGTCGAGCCACGCGCTAAGCTCTGAGGACCCGTTGGGGAACTGCTTGAACATCAACTGCAGGTCCAGCCAAGACATACGCAGCGACCATTGTTCCAGATTCTGAATGTTAACGATATCAATGTACACAATGACTTCCAAAATTGACTTTTTCACATCAAATCATACTAGCAAATCGTAAGAAATCAAATTTTTAAAACAATTTCAAAATAAACTATTATATATGATAAAAATCTGTGAAAAAGATTATAACATTATATAAAAAGCGTTTAAGTACTTATAACTGAAAAATCAATGACAAGTTTGTATTTCAAATCAGAGTTAATTGCTTTGAAGAACAGTACTTTAATATGTTTATGAAACCCTAAGGCTTGCAGACTATTTTCGAAATTGATTGAAATTCAAACAAACCTCTAATAATCTTGTAATCATTGTTTTCTGATCGAGATCTGGATGAGTGTGACTCGCTGAATCTGGATAACATATCATATGTAATAACCTGTAACAAATGTGGTTACTTTTTTCTTCTGTTTGTATGAATCATATAATTATATACTACAATCCAAAACCAACTAGATTTGTAAATTTCTGGAAACACTAAGTCTGTACATTTAACGTTTCATAAAATTCCTTTTATGCAAATGCATGTAGATGGTGATGAATAAAGTCACAGTTATGTACGATTTTAAAATAATAATAAAATGAAAAATACCAAACTTCATTAATATCACCATACCTCTGTGCCTGTTTTGGTGTTAACATGGAGTCCAGTAGCATATCTGGCTGATAGAGCTCATCTGGGTTTTGTAAACATTTCTGTAGGACCCATTCCTCAGAACATATCTCCGCTAAGACCCTCCTCGCCAACGAAGAAAGTGATTGCGATGAATCTAATAAAGTGGAGCCAACGCCACCACTGCCCCTGCGATAACAATCACTTGGTTTTTATTAGATTGGCATGTCATTGCGCGATATAAGTCAATTGTTATAGAAAATAAAATATCAGTTTAATAATGTTACAATGTATTATATTATTTTTTATATTCAGAGGTAATGAAATAACAATGTATTTATTTTTAACAAATTGTTTAATAATGTACAACCCATAAATATAACCAAGAATTTATTATTTTTTTACAGATTTTAGTAGTGATATTATTTATGGAAAATTTTACTGGAATAAACACATGGAATGGAAGTTTACAAGTTTCGAAAGAAATTTACAAAATAAAGGAAGGAAGACATTGAAACACATCACAAACAGACACCCAGTGAACGTAATCTTTTGTTATGATTTGGCAGTTTTGATCATTTCAAAGAACTGTTTCTGTTAATTAAAAATAACCTCACGTAGAAGTGAGTGACTGAGGTGTACCAATCAATTAATTATGCGATAAATGAATACCCAAGGCGAATGATTAATAAAAGTTACGTTCAAAGTATCTTTTAGTCCAACGAAGGTGAAAGAGAAGCAACTACAAATAGACAAGTCCCATCGTCAACACGTCAAAAGATTGGAGATGAGAATGGTAACGGTGATCGGACACGGATGGAAGCGAAGCGGGTGAGTGTTTTGACAACACGACTTAGTGAGCACCTCCGCAAGCCGCGGGCGCGTGCGTGTCGCTGTATGTTTTTGCAGGGAAGGGGAATGTGCGACATTACAACTCAATATTAAAATAAAAACAAACCTAGGAGTTCTATGGCCCCCACTCATCTCTGATTCTACCATCCTATGAATAGAAAAAAAAATGTCTCGCGTCAATATTTAACATTAACGATGAAAGCAAGTTTTTGATATATGCATTTGAACCTTAGTCATCCATGAACACGCTAATAATTTTAACTATTGTGCTAACGAATTGTTTTATAACGATATTTTCTATTTATTTTAAAAACTGAATGCACAGTTTTTTGTACGTACGACGGATTTAATGCCAAATAGCATTTTATACCAGTCTAGGTTTGAGTTGATATATCTATTTTTAAATATAACAAAGTATTTTATATTATTAAACATTTGTATATTTATAAAAATATTCCCTAATTAATAAAATATATGTTCATTTAATATAGTAATGTAATTAGATAAAAGAGTACCCCCAGTATCCCCCATACACCTTTTCGACCTAACAAAGCACCAATCGCCGGATTGTAAAAAAACGTAATATTGTACCTGGGTAAAAATTGTTTAACTGACATAATTTTCCCACAATAATACATTTGTAGTGCCATCTATTATCGCATAATAACAAATGATTAAATTATGCCAAGAACTATTTTTTTATCTAATAGAAAGATATTTTGGTGCATCCAGATACTTACGACATGAGATCTAGCTGCGCGTCGGTGGGCACCGTATCACTGGTGCCCAATATATGTGACAGCTCGCTGGATTTTTTGCCACAAGATTTGCCACCATCACGAGCGGTTGAATCACCAACCACTGCACGATAATTAATTTACATTTACACAAATAACCTAATTTATTGAAATATAATACAGAATAGTAAACAATGTTAATATCTTTACTATCTTTCCTTATACTAGCAACGAGAAGACTTAATGTTATCAAAAACATGTTTCAGTCTTAAGCGTTGGGTGGTCTAATATTAAAAAAACAATATTGCTCCATGACTGACTGAGTATGGCCTTGAGTGTGGCGAGCACGGGCCCCACACCGATGTTTTTGTGCGCAGCGGCGAGCAGGTGCCGGTCGCAGGAGAGACGCACGCCCGCCGCGCCGCCGCCCGGCCCCGGCGACGTCGATACGCTGTATAGACCTGCCGGTACCAATGGGTTATTAATTCTTCATCACAGGCGTTCACTATTAACTCTACTTAATCTGTGTGGCTATGATTTTCGCTATTATTGTCTCCACTATATTTATTTCCTTCAAAAATTTGGTATTTGCGTGGCTAATTAATAAAGTGGCTAACCTGGTTGTGGTGTATCGACGGTTTTGAATAATCTCAGTAATAGGTGACACGTGAGCCTCGCGCCCGTGTCAGGTGACGGTGCGTTGGCCGGATTATTGGACACGCCGCCGCCCCCGCATGCCTTCACTAGCGATGGTAATGCCGCATGCCTTACGAAATCTTCCAGCGAGAAGCAGTGTCGAGCTAAAATATGAATTCGACATTTTCATATTATGAAGTATTACAGGAGTCAGCGCCGCGGTGCTCATTATATACTACTCAATACAAAATAAGGGCCACTAAGATTTTTTGCTGTACCATAAAAACAATATTCGCTCATTCTCTCTAACTCTTCGTTTCAATTGGTCCCACTATTGCTCGATTGGATTTAAATCGGGACTGTTAGCTGGCCGTGGTAGTGCCTCAATATGAGACCCTTCTAGGACAGTTTAGGTTGATCGAGCTGTGTGTACACGTGCATTGTCTTGCATCAGGATGAATCGCGGCCCCACTCGCTGTGCTAATGGGATCACTTGTGGCCTGATGACGTTCTCGATGTAACGTTCTGCAGTTACGGTACCCACATTTTAAATGGTGAGCTCGGTTTTACCGTGTAACCTAATCCCACCACTAACCATTACGTTGGGACCACAGAAACGGTCAACTTCGTGGATGCAGGACTCTGAAAACCGCTCGCCACGTCGTCTCCACACCCTAACACGCCGATCATCATTAAAAAAATTACTTTGCACTCGTCTGTAAAAAGCACCTTGCCCCACTGATTAATCCCCTAGTTCAAATAGTGACGGGAGAATCATAACTGGTTTGCACGTTAAACCCTGGTCAGAGGAATTCGAAGAACTCGTCGTCTTGACATTTGCTTGTCTTCGTGCAATCGATTACGTATAGTTTGATCACTGACACGGGTACCGGTTGTCAGCCGTAGGTGGTGTTGTAACTTACGGGCCGTTCACGACAAGCACTTAGTTGGACGTGCCGATCCTCGTGCGCCGTTGTTACACGAACTCTACCTGACCCAGGTCTTCTGGTAACACTGCCGATCTCTTGGAAGCGATTCCATACATTTTGGACAGCTCTTGGAGAAAACCATAACTGTAAAGCCACGTAACGCTGAGAACGTTCTTCTTGAATCATGGTTATGGCTCTGGTTGCTGTAATTGTTTCCATGTGCCTTCGTACTGGTGGCATGATAAACGCGTGATGACAAATTAATCAATTAAAATTGAAAAAGTAAAACTTATTCCTAAAATAACCGAAAGAAGTTAAGAAGACAATCGAAGAAAAACAAGTATAACATCCAATTTTTTTTTCTTAAAATTATGGCCAATACTTTTCAAATTAGGAACACGAACACTAGCATAAAAGATTAATCAAACACCAAAGAATTCGTAATATAAATATACTATAATATAATACTACTTATCAGTTACTTTCAATTTACTAAAGTGCACTTAAATGTTAATAAACTAGTAGCCCTTATTTTGTTTTGAGTAGTATATATAATCGACGTTAAGGATAAATAATAACCAAGGGAGGACAAGAAAAAAGGGGTGGATATGGCGTTTCTTATAATACAGCGAGGGGTTCATGCATAATTAAACCTCGCTGGGCATGTAACTACAATATTCTTAATGCCTGCATAGGTGTTGTTGGTGCCGTCGCACGTTTGTACGTACCGACGAGAATGCATGTGAATACTGCCAGAGCGTCGTGCGCGGCTGCGTCATGCAAATCCCTGTGATGCAGCAGGTCGGGGTAGAGAGGCGGCGGCGCTGCGTGCGGAGCGGCTGGGTAATGTTGCGCCCCGCACAGTGCCACCAGCGCCCCTAACCATTCCGCCGCGAGACCGCTGCACCACGCAGTCATTTCCGCGCACAATACACCCAGTTCGTTCACACTATATTCGTGGAAAAAATGAATGAGATTTAAGCGACTGCATCGGTACGATAATGTAATAGTATTTCGCCCAACATCGTAAGAACAATGTAACAACTGTTATATTAGGTTTAAACTATAAGCTTATTTTTTGTTAATAGTGAGTAAAGTAAATTGTTACTTGTAGTAAAGAATAAAAGAATATAACCATATTAAGAAATAATACAAATATTTAATGATAATACAACGATAAATCCTGGTATATAAACTTACCGGTCGTTATCAACTTCGCGACAGACTGCCAACATTGCTGAACATACAAAGCTATATCTGTTAGCTGGAGATTCGGCAACCTGGCGAGCCCACGCTATTTCTATTTTACCTGTAAAATATTTGTAATATAGTCTAAGCTAAATGGTCATTTATAATACAAGGCTACAATAAAAAGGCTAAAAATAATTTTGAATAGAATAGAAAGAGTTATACTCGAAGTCGTCGTAATAACATAACAAATTGGGAGAGAAAAACTAAAGTCGTCAATGTAGACCATAATAACCGTAGACAGAAGTCACCCAATGGTAGTAGAGATCCCTAGGTGCGACCACTATCTAACAACAGGCGTCCTCCAATTGCTAATGAATATGACGACGAATTAAAAATATATTAAATATAAATATTGTTTATAAAACAATAAGAACTTAGTACATACCTTTACGTGGATTCGTAAAGAACTCGCTTAGAAATTGTGGGTTGTATACGTAATTGGAAGGCATGGGCTGCAATTGCGAATATAGCGCTTGCCTGAAACAAGGGAGTGATCAGTTAAAAATCGATATTAATTATAATATTTAAAACCACAGTAATTTCTTGCACACCAATATTTGACACATAGCAGAAGGCCCTTTGGTAGTACCTAAACAAATCAGTCACTAATGATCACTCACTTGATCTTGGGGTATGCGTTGGCGAAGGTATCCGCGTGCGGCGCGTGACACAGGTGGGCCGCCGCCTTGTACAGGTCGTGCAGTTGCGCGAGCACGCAACGCTCCGCCGAGCCGCAGTCACCCGGGTTCACCACGCACTTTACAAGGCGGCACAGCTGCTCAAACACAGCTGACGTTTGCTCTACACATACTGGTGATAATAAAAATAAACTGTACGTATTAATCGCACTTCAATAATTAACATGGTAAATGCAAATAGTCTAATTTTATTAATTTATGGGTAAAGAACTTGATAAGACCTTAGATAAGGAGAGACTAAACTTAAGAAAAGGAATGTATAGCGTGTATGGGGAAAATATAGTTTATATCATTGAACAACTCATCAAATGTATATTTAATGCAAAAATTTATTGATCTCTGCGTTTTTGATGTATGTTGTATGATTTCTTTGCAGGAAAATGTTGCGGGCAAGTTTGTATTATATGAAGAGAGTAAATTGTAATTTCTAAAGACAAAGAGAATTCAAATTAGTAATACATAGTAAGCAGGAGTGGTATCGCCTCAACGCTCCGACAGTACAAAGGGCCAAAGCGGACGTGTATGCCCGAGGTGCCGCTAAACCGCTGCTCGGCGCGCCCCGTGTTATTAAAGCCCCTTCTACTTCTGACAGCTCTTTGAGTATCTGTAAATATTTCATTCGTCAATTACTAACTTCAATTTTGCCAGAAAACGTCGAGGACAGTAGCTTTTTATGTACCGTTAAACATTGTATACGCTACTGCGTGTTTTAGCATATTACTGAGTATTCGAGGGGTGTTACCTAGATACCGTAATATGGGAACCCTAGAACTGAAGTAATTAAAACGGTATGGGCATACGAATCACATACCAGTTGAACTTCTTGTTTAAAGTGACACTTCGCAGTATATTTTTTTTAGATATGTTCTATGCGTTATACAGTATACCTGTATGCACGTTTCAATCAATCCGTGTACGTTGAGCGCGATCTCCATGAGGTCTAGCGCGAATGCGACATGCTCGGGCTGCGGTAGGTAAGTGGTCGCGCCCGCTGCGTAGGCAGCGAGCGCTTCGCACACTGCCCCGCCTACTGCCCACGACACCGCGCCTTGCTCGTACATCGACATAGCCTAGACACGCAATATGGTACTACATAAGTAATTTTTCTTAGTTGTAGCACCATTGCTAACTACATAATTCTATTTTAAATAATAATACACTTTATAGACTATTAATGAATTAGTATAAAAGAGACACCTAAATCACTGATCTCCAAAAGAAAAAGTATCAAACCGTTTAGTACATCATGTTTTAATGAACAATGATTTTACATATACTACTTATGTATATTATTATTTTTACATAACAGTTCTTTGAAATTACTTATGTATATTATTCTTTTGAATTATGCACGGTCATTATTTAATCACATTTTAAACGTGTAGATAAAATCATGACGTTTGACATAGCAAGTTTAAATTAAGCAGTTAATAGAATCACTTGCAATAAATCACTCTTGAATACGATTGCAAAGTCACCTGAAATTTATGTGTAACCGCTTCAAAATTAAATTCACTTCTTGAGTGTTTCTTTATTTTTCCTCCCTCCGCCACATCGATAGAAAACTTCTTAGAAAATAACTTGCAGATTTCTGTAAGCATGAAATGATGTCTATTTTTTTAACCATTTGAGTGCCAAGCAATTTTTGCAAGAATGCATGAAAATTGCGGTCTCCCCCCACTCCTGCTGCTATACAACACACATTGTCGTAAGTTAAGTCCTGGTAGCTTTTCAAGCGCAAATTTTTTGGTTGATAAAGATGGTTGTGTTGACACGCTATTTTAATTATTCACCCACTCCTTTTCGATATCGAAAGAGTACGTACACTCCCACGGAGCACCAAAAACACACTGGAACTCGCAGCGCAAGTGTTGCGTCGCGGTTTTCGAGATAAAAGTTTAAAGGTTAAAGGTTTATATTTTTAACTTGTAATTTGGGACATCTTATTAAAAAGCACGTGCAGAGTTCTTCTTTAACGAGTACTATTATGTATTAGTATCCATATTTATAAAGTGCATAATTAATCACGCGTTGTTTTTCTTGTGACTAACTTTTTTATGAGAAATACAGTTTTTACAACCGAAATAGATATTAACAAATTAAACCTTTAGTCATTTTCTTAACGGCATGTTTAGCATCGTCCCTCTGCCGGCCGACGCCGTAAAGTAGTATGTGCCGCTGGTTGGCGTCATGCGGCGTGTGGTCTGGCTCGGCGGGCGGCAAAGGGAAATGCATAGTGTAGTGGTAGTGACGCGAGGCGGGAGCGCCACCGGCACCGCCCACCGCTGCGCCGCCGCCACCACACGCGCTGTTACTACGTATGCCTGCATAGTATTACATTTATTAAGATTATGCTTAGTTTTAAATTAGGTGTATAATGTACATCACTGTCCGCGTGAAGCCAAGTGATTCAGATATATCCAAAGGACATAATTCCCAGCGTATACTATTGTATACGCTGGGAATTATATTTAATAACCCTTCCAACCCTGGAAGGGTTATTATATTTAATAACCCTTCCAGGGTTATTGGAGCAACCGAATATTTACATCGTGATGAATTTATGACGACACACGGCACAAATACTTTCTAGGCCGTTTCGCGCAAGAAATTTATTGCACTGCTGCAAAGGAAAAGATTCAATATCATACTGACTGATTGCCGTCCGACCATGCGTAACTTTTAACTGATCTATTCTGATCTATAAAAATATATTCGTACCCAAAAGGGTACGAAATTGGTGTTATAAAAATTAACGACGAGGGAGAAGTAACTGGCCAAACGGGTCAAAGAAAACTCTACCAGCAGTTGAATTTAAAACTAAACTTACCAGGCACAGACATTGGTCCCATTCCCATACTTTGCATACTAGCAATGCTCATCCCACTTGGTCCCATCATCGGTGAATTCACACTGCATTGATTAAAAGTTGTAATATACAAAAATTTAAGAGTATTAGAAAGTTTCTGCATTTATAAAGATTTAAGAGATTTTTATTACCTGTGGGAAGGTTCACCAGGATCTTTAGGACTGTCAGGTGCGTCCATTGAATTCTGTTGGTCCTCTTTTATGTGTTGTAAAAGCTTATCAAGGTCGTCATCGATTTTAGAATCATCTAAATCCATTCGCACATTTTCCTGCAAAGAAAAATTAATATATTTAATTACGATCTATTACCTTACAAACGTATTTATGTTATTTTAAACATACCATATTTTTATAATATGTTCGTGCACTCAAGGAGAAAACAATAATTTCGATTGTAAAATAATCTAGTGTAGATAGTTTAAATTCCATGAGGTTATTAAATCAACGTAAAATAGTTCATAATGAAAATATAATAATATAAAGTTATAGATAAAACATACATTCCAAAGTTGCCAATATTAGTTAGCTTTTGATTAAAAACTTAACCCACCTCCATTTTTGGTTTCAGATCAATTCCAGCAAAAATATCATCATCTATGTTGTGATTAGTGCCGGTGCTGTTTGCTGGCGGTGCCACCGTATGACCACCGCTACCCCCAGATGAGGTGGGCTCAGTGGGTGATATAAGGTCACCTAAAATTAATATTTTAATAAAAAAAAAAACATGTATAATCGTTTCTTTATTACGAGGTTAAGAATAGGACGATTACACGGTGATAACCAAAACGTTAGTTTATCCTTTGCGGAAGAGAGGTCGCTACGGTGTTTCGCGTGGCAAAACGACTAGCAAGTGATATGCGAATAATTTTTCTAAAGAAGTAGTCTTAATGATCAAATATATACAAGAAATCAAAATAAAAGATTTGTATAAGAAAAGTAATATGTAACTTAATTTTATTTTGTTTAATGATATAAATAATATCATTATTCATCACGTTCCCAAATATCGCCTCGTCCTTGTTAGCTTACCCGGCCAAAGACATCACCGCAAAGGGTTAATTTAGCGTTAGGTAATTATTACTTTAATAATTTATACTACAGCGCCCTTCAAAATAGTACGCAGTGATATTTGCTACTGTCTGGAGAAACGGACATTGCGGTGGTATCCAAAATGTCTTAAGTAAAAAGTATTTACTATCAAGAAAATATAGGTTTGGCGGAAAATGAAGTCTATTAAATAGGCTAAGAAAACAAGGAGAAATTATTGAGTTATATAACAAGTTACCTCTGGAAATTAGAGTACACATGTAGGCGTCGTGTGAAAAGACATCTCTTCGAATGAGCTCACCAAAAAGGTGAACCAAGTTAGCAAACTGCTGTCTATTTCCAGGTGGTGCATTCGGACTCTCATCTAGTATCAAAATGGAAAATAAATTCAAGTAAACATGGATAACAGAACATACAACTAATTTTGAATATTAGTGTAATCCTCATAATAAAATACTGGACTTAAATACAATAGTAATTAAAATAATGTATTAAATTAAATTTTAAAATACCTGTTGCAGAAACTAGTAATCATTTTAAATATATGGGTGTGTGGTTCAATTACTAAATTAGACTGATTTAAGTTACAAATGGATGGAATGAACAATTTTTTCATTGATTAAATAATCAGTGTCCCTAGAGGATTGGATTGATATAATGACGATTAAGTGGATAGCTTGTTTATTTTAAATTGCAATATTTTAAGAGATTAATTATATTATAAATATTACCTAATACTGGTGCATCATTGTCCAAAAACCTTAAAAGAAGATTTTGGAAGATAGGTGGTCCATTGTATAAGCCCATGGTTGAGCTAATTGATTCCTTGTCATCAGAACCTGAAATTTAAATGTCAATCGAAAATTTATAAATATTTGAAGTAAATAAAATATAACTTTCAATACATTAAAACACCGAATCAATAGAATTGCAATATTAAAGAAAAAAAAAAGTCTAAACAGATTTTTGGATAATAGTGAAACAAACCCCAGGGTAGGTGTTAAGAAGATAAGATGCTACAGATAAGCATGTGGACACCAAAGCTTATAGAATGAAAAATTGAAATGAAATAATTCAAAACAGCATAAATTACTTTAAATCATACCTAAGATAATGAATCAAAAAACACTTTAGCAAAGTGTGATAATGAAATATTTACATTGCGCCTTTTCAAATATCGCCTCTTTTAGATAGAATACCATAAGTGACAGAGAGAGAGCAAGAGAGAGGGAGAGTGAGAGTGTGTGTGAGAGAGAGAGAGAGAGAAAGATATCACGTAAAATTATGAGTTAAACTTGTAACAAAAACTTGTCTATTGACTGTGAATTATTGTTGTTACCTGTATGATGGTCGTGGTGCAGATGCAGCAACTGCTGGCGGCGGTCGAGGAGAGCAGCAGCAGCCATCGCGCGGTGCTCCCCCCAGCGTGCGCCGCACACCGCCCACTCGCACAACACGCGTACAACGGCGTACGAACACGCCCATTCCTACGAGTACGCAGTGGTAAGATGTTTATTATATATAATCTTTTAGGTATGACTCAGTATTATATTGACTTCCCGGACGTCATGACTCTGTACGAGCTATTAAAATGGCTATCATCTATTGGCTTACTCGCTTGCCCTTTGAATTGGTTTATTATTTTCATAAGTTTTGATTCCTACATTTTTGGCCTTTAGTATTGTATAATAGTTTATATAGACAGAATAAACGGGCTTTATTTTGTTACTGTAGAGTGAGGTATTAATTGTTGCCTTTGTCAAATGCTGCTGTACAAAGACAAACAAGCGTAGCGTTAAGCCTTGTCTATGAGGTTAAAGTACTCATTCAAAATTTGTAATTGTATGAACTGTGCGTGAGCGTATGAACATACCCACTCCTGCAAGGACCTAGTGTGACTCATCCTCAGTAATTATTCTAAAATATTTGTGCTGTCATGACTGTGGTAATAAGAGAAAATTTTTGTCCGTAGTGTCGACTAATGGTGAGAGAATGGCCCTTTTTTGCTGGTAACCGACCAACATAACTCTTTTGTTGCCCTTACAGCGGTAGCGAATGTAGATAGTGGTCTTAAATTTATATATACTCATATTTAGCTTACTGGATCTTTGGTATCTGTGGGAACATCTTTAGATGGGGGTGTGCAATTAGCAAATACTTCTTTGTATAAGGTATCAAGGTTATTATTTGGATCTACACGGTCGAAACAATGCCGATCCAAGGCTTCCAAAACAGCTAAGACTCGAGCTGAAAACAAAAAACGACTGAAATTTAATATAATTAAAAAAAAAATCTAAAATTTACAATGTACAAAAAAGGAATATTTATTATTTTACTTATAACATATATGATCTAAATTAAAATTTTTATTTACATTATTAAAACATAAAAATTTACTGTTTATTATTGCGAATTTTACCTTGTGAACTTGTTTGCCATTTGTCAGTACACCATTTGCTTTCAGCTTTTTTACTTCTCGCTGCAATTTCTTGTTCGGCTTCATAAACCTATTGTGATATAAAAAGAACACAGGTTATATAAATAGGCAAAATTAAATTTAAATTTAATAACTAAAATTGTCTTTGGCAAGCTATCATTTTTATATACAACAGTTTGCAAAAAGTTAGGTTAAAAAGGATCTTTCTTTGCTCTTATTTCTTCTATTTCATTTCCGTTTTTTTTAATAAATTTTTACGATTGAAATAGATACCAAAATACCAGTTTAGGTGTTATTCGAAAAAGACCATAGCTATCATGATGGCCATATAGAAATGATAAATTGTTTTTGTGTTAAAATAATTTATTTTTGAACCATTAAAGCATGAATTTGATATACATATGCATCAGTTTTTGTATTGATAACTTCATTGTGTTATGCTGTAATTGATTGGCATTAAAACTCTAACAAAATGTTATATTGTGCATGTATAAACTGTATGAGTGAAAGCCATTAAACTGTATTCATATAACTATAGTTTTCATTAAGAATTCTTACCAACTTCCTATGTTGCTCTGTGATAAGGGAATCCATATGAGGCATAGGTAGAGCAGATGGTGGAAGAGGAAGTAAGTCAAGGGGAGAACCTTGCATGGATGAACCACACCCTGACCAGACCATTGCAGTTGGACATTCTACACATATTATCTGAAATAATTATTTTCTTGTTTATATCCACCAACAAGAATGTAATAAGTATATAACAGTAATGAATAAAGTAAAAGCTATAAATTATTACATATGATATACCTGCAATATTGTAGCTAACTGTATAACAATATCTCTATGATAGGCACAATTTAATATTTCACCAAATCCCACTTGAACTGGATTTAATGCAGATGTTATTACTGTATTCAGGATAGCTTTTTGGTCCATGGGTGGTGATCCATTTTCCTCTTTCACATTTACATCCATTGGCTGGGGATTGGGTGTGCCCATAGGTATTGGGGTACCAATAGAATGATTTGGATTTGGTGTACCAATAGAATGGTTCGTATTAGGGGTACCTTGGCTTTGATCCGCCGGAGTTCCAGAGCGTTTTATTTGATTAATATTTGGTTTTACATCACCATTGGTGTTTTCCTGTGTTGGGGACATAGGCACCCCATTAGTTTCTAAAAATAAAAAGATGGAATTTTTTATAGTGTCTTTAAAGATAACATAGAACTAATATAGTGAATAATATAGAAATAGAATAATATAGAAGAATAAATTAACAGCACATACTACCATTCCCATCCGTTATCTTAGAAAAGACTGCAGGTTGATTTAGTGTGCGTAGTGTAGCGTCAGACAGCACGGAACATATGGCTGCAGCTTTCTTTGCGCATGAAGTCGCTAAGCGTCTGGAGAGCCCTTCACAACAAATAAACTCACTCATATGCTGCAGAGCTAATGGAAGAAATAACCTGTGTAAAAAAATTAAAACCACGGCTGTTAAATAACCTATTATCCAAAAGATTTTTTCTTCATTTTAATATGATTAAATAGCGTGTGTATTATTACTCTTTCGTATATTACCTAAGTAGACCATCTTCAGGTGCTCTTTTATCGAGAAGTTCTATAATCCACGTAAGAAAGTCATGGCGATCCAATAAGCCCTCATCTAGCATGTATCTTGCGAGGCGACAGCAGTAGTTCCATAGTTTCAGAGCCTGTCGCCAATCTGTACTTTCTCCTGAACCTAAAGCTTATGTAAAATACATTGTAAAACAAATAAATGTACAGCAATCTGGCTGAAAATAGTTACTATTTATTGATACTCATCTTCTATTGACAAATGATGTTAACATATTTTCTACGTTGAACGTGAGCTATACGCGCTCAAAGCCGCAAATTTTCAAAGGTTTTAGAAGTACGCAAGGCAAACAATAGAAAACATGTGTATACATTTCTAATTTATATTTGGTATTACATTCTCATAAATTAATCTTGTGTTGCCGATTGTGTTGAGAAAACGTAAAAATAAGACGAACCAGGGACCTCTATGTTACAAGGCAAGCCAATGCACTATGGTTAGTCATTACATTTAAATACAGCAGTTGGGTTTATAAATACTTTCGTAATAATAATAAACTTTGTTTATGTGTTACCACAATGGTAATCATTATATATAATATGCTATATATGTATCCATATATATAATATGCTAAATTGAAATATTCTTTAAATGTACTTATATAATAAATATCTGTATATATTGGTATATACTCGACATACTCTAAAATTTTAAGCGAATTCCACTGTAATAGTTAATATATTTAATACTGATAAAAAAACTATTTTTTAAATTGTATCATATCATATTATATCACTAAAAATATACTGAGTGGATTTTAATGAAATATGGTATAAAAATAACCAGCACATTCAATTTTTCGTTAACTTTTTCTTGTGGTATTGATAAAAAAAAATTAATACTAGAACTCTGCAAACTTTAGTTACCATTTGAGTTTCCTGGTGAATGCATAGAATTTGACAAAGTAGAGTTAGGTGTAGAGCTACCTGGTTGGTTACCAGATGAATTGTGGCTGGGGGTTCCTTGTCCTGATAAATAAAAAAAACCTTTAGAATCTGTGATTGTTCCCACTAAGTGTGCATTGGAGTTAGCATAAATTTAATGATGATAAGGAGTAGGAAAAAAAAGAACAATTACAACACAGATTTTGATAACTGTGTTCATATATTTTCGAAACTATGAACAGAAAATTTATAAACCAAACATAATATATTTGATATTATAAGATATAATAATTTATAAGACTATGTAATGTTTAAAAACCATCATTAACCTAATTCGAAATTAACTACCTGACTGTAAAGAAGGAGGTGTCTTTTCTAATGGATTTCCAGGTACTGCATTTTGGTAGTGCTCTGCTAGCTTTGGTATTTGGTCCTTCAGAAACTTTATCAGTGTTGTTGTCCATTCTGAAGAAAGAAAATACTTTAAATGAAATATAACAAATTACTTTTATTTATTATAAAACATTAATACTTTCTTAATTATAAAATATTTAGTTAATGCTTACTTTTGTTGCACCATTTAAGTTGGTTTTAAAAGGTTTATGCATGCATAAATGCAAAAACTATATATGTATAGTCTGGAAATCATTCTTAATATTCAAGTAATTATGGTATGATGATTTAAAAACATGGAGCAGTTTCTTACCTGTAGTAGGATCTGGTAATTGTCTCTTTTTAATTTTTGCCTCTGAAACAGCTACTGTGTATGCTGAACTCAACTTTATGAACCAAGCAGCTCTAGGCATAGCCACTTGGTATTCTGTGAGTGTTATAAATATTTCCTCTTTTTTATTGAAGTTTGGAGCTTTTTTAGCTAGAATTGCGAGAGGTTTGCTACCTGTTAGGAAGAAAAACATTAAATTTTATTAACATTATCATTTAAATCAAAAAGTAAACAAACTAAGGTATGTAGTTTTTTATAAATTTAATGTTCATCATATTTTTAATATAAAACTTGGTATAATTACAATTATTACCAACTTGCTAAATAGCATATATTATTTCTGGTAGAACAAGCGAATAGTATATATTAAAAAATTAACTAAGAATTATAGAAGTTTTTAATAAAAGACTATGTTTTAAATAGACTGAATAAGCATAAATAATTTCCTTTGGCTTCATTGTCTCATGTGAAATGAAGGTCAAGTGTTAACCATCTTTATGAATCTTAAAAAAAATAAATTAAATATTTACAATAAAACTACTAATACCTGCTAAGTCCTTAAACCAAGCCTCAATTTGTGCCTTAGTCCTTGCAGTAGCTGGCCAAAAGTTATCTTTAGGATTCACTTGCTGCCTCTTTCGTCCACAGTCTGGTAGTGTATTTAGTTCTTCTTTCTTGGATAATATACTTGAAAAAAATTGTCCTATCTGTGATGAAAACAAAAATTAATTCAGACATTTTTAGATAAATAATAATTATTAGGACATCTTAAAACAGTTTGTTAATACTATTTTAATATTATATTTTTATTCTTTTATAATGATTTTTTTTGTAATAATCTATGACACTTATTTTCATATTAAACTATTATATCTAATAAAGGAATCACTGATAATATTGTTATAAACTTACACAACAATATCAGTGTACAAGCAAACTAGTGTGATTGAAATTTAAAGTTTAAAACTATAAGATGTTTTCTCTGTGATTCAAAACTCTCAAATTATTTGTCATATATTTTTTAGTTACATACCTTTGAAGCAGAATAATTAAAGTTTCTAGCAGTACCGAATTCATCACTAGATTGTGGTGTAGTGGAAAAACCGTGTTTAACGTTAGTAGATGTAAGCTCGTCCTCTTTTTGCCGTGGTTCCTGTGGATACACATCAGGTGGACCCAAGCGAGGCCTTTTTAGAGGTCGTTTTTCATACATTATTCCCATTGTAATAGGATTACGACCTAGGTCTAAAAATTATGATTAAAATAAGCATAGTTATAAGTCACGTCACTACATCGAAAGAAGTAAAACAATTTTATTACCTCTTATTTAATAAAGTGCTATAAATACATGTTAATGCTTATACTGTTTAATATGTGTTAACTCTAATTTTAATTAGCATTTAAACAAAAACAGGTAATACTTGATTTCACTGAACAATAAAATTCGTTTTTGACACATTTCAACATACATACATAAATAAAAGTCAGATCATAGATGATGTAATATTAACTGATACAGATCTTTAATATGTGAAACTAGAACAAATTATGAATTTAATTTTTGCTGCACTTTGAAACTAATATTATTAAGCGTTAAAATATAAAAAAGAAGGGTTGAAACCAACTTTTGTTAATAATTGTGTCGTAACTCTTTTCGTGCATAAATAAAATAAAATTTTGTCTAATTTCCTTAACACACGATTCCACTTTTTAAAAAAGTTTATTCGATCACCCTAAAATATCATAACAAATTGCTGAAAACTTTGGCATAAGTTTTATAAGTACTTTTTAATACAAATTGTTCAAATTTAAAAGAAAGTTTAAACTGTTTTTTTAATCATAAACTTTTTTCTCATGGCATAAAGTATAATTTTTAATGAAAATCAAATTTGTCTCATTGAAGTTATTGACAACGCTGATAAGTGTAATCATTAATCTTGAAAGGTTTATAATAAATATTATTTTCATATTACACAAAATGCCTCCCAAAAAGCAACCAGAAAAGGGGGCTAAAGCGGGGAGTGGAAATAAAAGTGGTGGAAAATCTGGTGGCGATGCGAAAGGTTAGATTATGTTATATCAGTTGTACAATGTTAAATGTCATGTTATGGATTTAGACGTTTAATAACTAGGTTTAATTTTTAATTTCAGAATCTGCTGTAAAAGAGAAAAAAGGTGGGACAGCTGTCAAAGTACGTCACATTTTATGTGAAAAACAGTCTAAATGTTTGGAGGCTTTAGAAAAATTAAAAGCCGGACAAAAGTTTCCGGATGTAGCTGCAGCATACAGTGAGGATAAGGCACGTCAGGGCGGAGACTTGGGTTGGATGACCCGCGGCTCAATGGTTGGACCCTTTCAGGATGCAGCATTTGCCCTGCCAATATCATCTATTGCCAATCCGATATATACCGATCCTCCCGTTAAAACTAAGTTTGGTTATCATATTATTATGGTAGAAGGGAAAAAATGACAGATATGGTTTTTGAATTTGAGTATTTTTGGGCTATTCTTTTACTATTTGTTATGGAAAGAATTTGTTGCCTCCAGGAGCAATTTGATAAGGATTTTTCACTACTACCTGATCCACCCAGTTCTAGTATGTCTTTGATATCTGATATTGATGATTATGCAAACCAAGAGTGAGTATTAAATTATTAATTTTATAAATTAATAGTTACATAATCATGCTAATGAAATAATAATTGAAAATATGGTTTGCATCCATTTTGAATATACATATTTTACACACTTTATTCACATTGATTGTTAGGACTGGCTGATATTGAAATAGTTTAAAAAGAAGAATAACTGGTTATTTATTAAGAAGTTAACTATATATTTGTTTCAGTTTAAGTTTGAAGTTAAGTTTTCTTCGCTTGTATCGTATGATGCATATAACAATAATATTAACTGTCATCTTCTTCTGCAATATGTGTTTATGGTTTGTAATGATTAAGAAATACGGACCAAGGACTATTCAGTATCGCTTTAGGCTGACCTTACCATCTTAATATGAATAATGTAATAGTGAAATTCAAGTATAACATTAAAGTAATTTTATTTTAACATTTTTTATTTTAAGTGATTTTGTATGATGCTGGTTTTGTTTACAAGTTTGACATATAAAAACTGTTCATTCCAGTACCTGTTTTTGAGGTCATAAATTGGGGCTAAATATTTGGGTTAGATACACCATGAGAAATGTTGGTATCACCATACAAGCTGAAAAATCAAGCTTGTTCAACTTGAAATGATGTGAATAAAAATTAAAAATTAATAATGAATTTATGGGAATAATGCAGTTAGATCAAAAAGTTAAACAGGATAAAGAAATCACATCATGTTATAATGTTAATTATGTAGGTGGGAGTTTGTGTTTGTGCTTGCCCTATAGGTATGCTACTACTAGATAAGAGCAGTTAAAAAATGCTAAGAGTTTACTATGCCCCACTTTGACCCAAGATAGCATAGATTGGCTTACATGTTATAATGTAAAATTATTTTTTCTTGAATTTGTGAATCTATTTTCTTTTTCATTTATATAAATTTCGTAAACCAAAAACAAATTCTAACTAGCAACACATTTCATTCGATCTCACACAGACATTGAGGGTGGTAGCTAGCCAGATGGATTTGAAAAACCCTACTATCATCCAGACCCCGCTACTCCTGTGGTCCAGGAATCGAACCTGGAACCGCGTTACAAAGCAAGTGGGAAAACCACTGCTTCATGGAGGCAGTCAGAATTTACAGATGTTCCATTCGGCAGGCGAACCATGTTCTGGCAGATGTAACTTTTTTTTTTGCAGATGTACTGTTTTATTTAAGGTGTGCAATGTTTATATTTTGAAGGAGTGGTATTTGTTATTTTGGTATACTGTGGTCACCTCTATACCTGCTATTTGTTACAGGTGGCAGATGTAACTTAGCTTAATAACGATGTATTATTTTAGTAATTCCATCATTACAGACAAATTTAATTTATTTTTTCTGTTAGTATACAATGAGGCAAAGAAATGAATAGTAGAAAAGATGATTTAAAGTAATAAGACAATTTTTGGCAGTCTTTAATAATTTTTATTATAACTACTTAAATAAAGGGAAACTTGTTACGTTACAAATATAGACTGCTACTGTTAAGATTTACAATACTGTAATAAATACGAAACATAATGAGGTAAATCTTAAAACTAATACAAGAACGTTAAAAAATTATATTTCTAAGAAAGTGCGCGATCCCGTTTTTGTTCGTCGAGTTATATTTGTACATTTATTGCCTGAAATAAATGTTTATTTCCTTCAGTTGTCTCTTGCAGCTGTTGTATTTAAAATTTGTTTTTTAAAAATCATCAATCATCAATAGCAACTCGGTTTTTATGTACTTAACATTGTGACGATAATAACGGTGTTGTATTAATTTTGAAGTTAAATTCGTAGATTGGGATTTGTATATCTGACATATTTGAGAAGAGCGTCGTTCTCTTCACAAACGAAAGGTTTGCGGTGGTGGCAGGCGACGTCGTGCCAGTGAACGCCATCGTTGTAGAAGTTGTTCAAGATCGCTACGCAGTGTTCTGCGGCACCACCTTGTTGTAGCTCCTGTGTAAAAATTTTAATTTAATATCACAAAAATAAAAACTACTCAAAGGATTTACAACAAGAAAAATCGTTTTGCGTTCGTTTTACATCTACACCTACTGTTCAGCGTAAATTGCTACTTAACGCAGCTCGACTGGGTTTTATCTATTTTGTTTGTGTGTACATTGAGATTCTGTACTAACCCTTATCAATACCAGTGAACATTGAATCAGAAGCATTGTTTATACTTCGTATGATAGTTTAATTTTGTTGTTGAATTAATTTATATTTAGTCGTGCATTGAAATCAAAGATATTTACTTCTTCGTTTGATCACAGTAAGCTAGTGATCACTTTACATAGTTTAATTTGAAAAATGACGTTTCGAGTCGAAAAGGAATACCACATGTTATTTATTGCATTTAGGTAGGTATTAATTTTGCTTTCGGTTAAGTTTATGACAAATACTTAAAGAGCATTACACGAACTTATGTTCACAAAACGTAAATTTTATTTTAATGTCGGCAAGGTTACGGTTTCAATTACATAAGTAATCATACATATGCGTCAAGCTTATCAGTGAAGGCTATTGAGGGAAGAAAAACGGATGTCAAAGTACGGTAAGTGACGTATGTATGTGAGCTTGGTGCTGCAATACGGGCGAAAGTTATACGCAAACAGAATTGAACGTTGTCGCATAAAGAATACCGATGAGGCTTTGTTGAAGCGTAGAAAGTTGCCGGGACATGCGGGTATGCCCTTCGGCGAATATTTCGCAGCTCCATAAATATTTACACCGCTTTCGTTTTCGTTGCGTTACATCCGCCGCGGATGTGTCGTCGGGTCAGGAGGTGTTTTGTGTTAATCATTACTTAACTGTACACGGAATTGAGTCATGACTTACCACGGATGGCTTACGTAAGGTGATTAATATTACACGCTATTGTATTCCCGTAACGTATTTTTTTTTAAAGGCTGTATTGTCTCTCTATTTTGTTCTTGGCAACTGGTAACATTGACAAAGGTAGTCAATTCTCTTTTTTTTTGAAACGTTAAAGTAAATCATGACACTCGACTTATCTAAGAACCGACAATAAATTAAGTCCGTCATTTTTTAAGCAATCTACCACACGGGTGAGATGTTAATCTGGTGGTTGGTACATAACGAAGAGTTGCTAGTCGGTAGTTTACACAGCTTGGTATCTTCTAATTGTGACATAAGGTGGAGTATCCCATTAATTTTACATGCTCAAGTGGCCTTTAAACAGGAAATTTCACGATTCTACTAAGCGCCAGAAATATAGCTGCTGAAGTGCCTTACAAGGGAAACCTACCAAAGAGAGTTGTTTGTGTACGAATTTCTAAGACTATATTTTTGTTTTCTTACCCTGTTATCGGGTTGAGGTTTTCCGATGCCACCACCTTCGGACCAGTCATTCTGCTGGCGGTTAGTGGTGGGCGCCAGTTTCTGCAGTTCAGCGGTCCAGAACCAGCCGTTTATCTCATTAGGTAGCAAATCGGGACGATTACAACCCTTAAAATCGCACAGGCGGCCTGACGTCCAGATGTATTTGACCTGTGAATAGTATTATAGTTCGTACTCTAAAATAATAATTTCTCATATTATTATTCGCGACGAGTATCCTTACCATCAAATTGAGCATATATTCAAGATATTTGACAAGAATTAAACTACTAAAACAAAATGACTTCTGTTTCAACGTTTAAATTGCTTAAATGTCATCGTCATGATTGATTTTAATATTATTATTATTAATTAGAACTGGGGTAAACAATCGTTTCTAACTTCAACGAATGAATCTAACCTGATAATTGCTAACTAGAGATCTTAATTACGTTATAAAGTTAATACTTATGTTTACATAATAATAATTGTGTAAATCGGGTGTCATTTCATTAATACAGGATTAATGAAATTTCAAGACCACGACATCTAATAATATTAGGAATCGTGTAAGTTTTGTTTATACACACGGACCCAGTGAAACTTGATGAAATAAGCCTAGTAGTTGGATGAATGTAATAAGTTCTAAATAACTAATTATATGTATTTTTAAACAAGGCAGCTTTGAAGGTAATGCGACATATCAGCGACACACGGAAAGTAAGTAAGCGGGAAATGAAACAAATGTTAACCTCTTTAAAAGGGTTAAATAACGCCGTGTAATTATATTACTACAGAAGGAGTTTAACGACATTCATGAGTACGATTTACGTAGTACGATTATGGCGGCTTAAGTGGCATATGGTTTAGTCAGGACAAACTGAATTATTATGCAATCGATATAAAAATAAATTTTATTCTTGGATATAAAAAAAAAACTATTTCGTATAATTTGCAAGTTCTGGTACTAGTTAAACACGACCGGCAACGTAAAAGTCATGAACAAAGACCAAATGGTGCGAGGAAAAATCTTTTCCCACGAAACAAGACACCGTTTCATCGATAACAAACAGTGAAATCTGAAAAGGGAAAATATTTAAAAACACTAGTGTCGTAATGTTGCGAGTTTTGTGAACGACATGGATAACTGTTAATAATGAAATTCTTTTCATTTCAAACTAGTGAAACTAGCATGGTAACGACGATCTTTAAAACAAAAAAAAATACTCATCATGGATTGTTGCAAAAAGGCTGCCACTTTCTATTTCTATTTGCATATGCTTTTAAAAATATTACATTTTCATGTCACGGTCAATATAATTGGGGACTATTCTGTTTTTAAATTTAACACGTGAGATGAGCACGCGTGATGATTTTGTTAATATCCAAGTCCCACTGTGGTCAAGCAGGTCAAGGCTGGAGATTTATCGCCTCTAATGCTAAGCGTTTATCTCTCGATTGTCCCTAAACGCATGTAAATAACTGAAACATCCGTGGAATTTTAAGCAAACCGATTAAGATTGGCGGAGTGGTTTGTTTAGAGCATATCTTATATACTTGGTTCTAAAACATCAACCATATACCTAATACATCGAGACTTGTACAGTTTTTTGGTTACAAATATTCGTGGATTTTTTGTTCATGAAAATTATCTAATAAAATGTAGTCCTTTTATATTGATCATAATATTCAATAATATCTTAAAATAATTTTAATTATGAATTATAAGACACTTTCATATTATTTAATTAAATCACATTACATTTAAAACAAAACGAAGGTAAGCAAGGTTACGTCCTTATTTTTTTCCAATTGCCGTTTAGAATTTACAACAAACTATACATAGCTCTACATATAAAAAATAACAAGTCTTGATATTCAATCATTAATCTTTATAGGAAGATATCAGATAATCTAAAATTCTAGCAGTAGCGACAATTACCCCTCTTAAAATATGGAAAAGTTAGATTGGAATTGGATGTTTATTTAGGAGAGTAAATACTGTTCACATTTTTTTTTTACCTTGTCTTGAACGATGCGCGCCTTTACCCATTCATTCTCGTCGCTGGTTTCTAGCGATACGAGGTCCATACAACGTTGCCGGCAATAGTTTCGAGCACTCAACCAATCCTCTTCCACGCCACGGAGTGCCGGATCCCGCCATGAGAAGAAATATCCCTTATCTACATAAAAAACAAATTATTACAGATATGTTTAACTAATCAGTGCAAACCACGATGAAGAATACATTTTATATACATTTTGAAATTTTTTAAACATTACAGGGACCTAAATAACATAATGATAAATTATTTACTTCGCACGCTTACATATGTATGTAATTAAAGCTTTTCATAGTTGTGCAATACATAATAATTTTGTCAGAGACAGACAGTGACGCTAGATGGCGTTCTGAAATTTATATTACTTATATTTACGTATTTTGTAGTTGAATTGTACATAAACCATTTCTAATTTTATTATTGTTAAACACTTTTCTTAAATTTCATATAACAATTATCGAATGTTTAATAGTTTGTTAATAATACAATGCGTAATAACATATTATGCTAATTATTTGTTATAATATAAAGATTTAATTTTCCAATTATATTTAGGCGAACAATTTGTTCATAAATTTGTTTAAACTTACAATTATTAACAAAATAATAATTTATAAATGATGTCGCCACAGAGCTAAAATAAGAATATTAAGAATTATTGCACCAACTTTGTGTAATTTTCACATGAAACCGATAAACTCAGTGATCGTAAATTTACAAAAAACAAAATACTCGCCCGAACAGGGACTTGAACCCTGGACCCTTGGATTAAAAGTCCAATGCTCTACCGACTGAGCTATCCGGGCTATGAGATTTTATTTGAAAATTAACATTAGGTCGCTGATAGTATAAGGTTTAAAATTAAATTATTACAAAATAGTGAAATTAACGATTCTTTAACAAAACCTCATCACTTTTAAAATTGGATATAATATAGAATCTCGCTATAACAATTTTGTTGGCAGTTTCCAATACAATTGAAGCTTTTCAATTTTATTTCAACTAACGAACAAAGACATTTTAATATTTAAAAGAATACCCCAACGAGTGTTATTCAGTAAATTAAACTTTTATCTATTTAATTGCTATAAAAATGTCACTAAAATATTTTCTATCAATAGCATATTCATTTGATATGTTAAAAATAATTAACCTTACCTTTAATACAACGGAGACGAATAGTAGGTCATATTTGAAACGGTCTTTTAAAAAGTATTTTAATTATAGCGAATGACAATCTTTTTCATTCGAAGATTTAATCGTTATAATTAATTTTACTTTTACTGTAGGCTTTTGACTGAGTTGGGGAATAGCACAAATTCCTGGTTTAAAACTGGTTGCGTTATCTAACATCCGGGTAAGATACTTAGATAAAACGTGAAGTTGGTTGTTTTAGTGTACGGAGAGATTATGTCATAAGCACGAAAAAATTTCTGCTAGCTTTTGTGAGAGATATGGTAGCGAGTTTAAAATATTTACGTATTAAGAGAGCTTGTTCTTTTTTATATTGTATGTCTATGTTTTTCTTGAGCCTTTTAAAATAATTTGATAAACCTAAATAACATCACTACAATTATTACGATATTAAGGAAAGTGCAGACAAAGATATAAGAATACATTAAAAGATATCAAAGCATACATTTTGTATAATTTTATTACTTTGATGTAAGTGTAAGGGAGTTGATTCAATGGTTTTCGATTACAAACATTATTGATTTGATGCGATCTTTTTAAAGTAAAGGTTAACTTTCATACAAATGTCAATTTATTATTTAATAATTCTACCGTAGTGTAATCACTTTCTGTGTTATATCCTGTGTTATACAATCCGTTTTTAGTAAACAACTTTAGGCAGATTTATTTAAATTTCTTTGCACCCGTAATTATTCAAAAACTGATTATGATAATTAATGTCAACAAAATATTAATAGTAAGTATTATATAGTATATAAT
>DWQX01000303.1:0-48404 GCA_018245475.1 Pharmacophagus antenor | reverse complement strand
ATATATATATATATATTTATATGTGTGTGTATAAAGTAAAAATGTATCTATGTATATATATAAAGATATATATACATACATTTTTTTTTTCAAAACAAAAAAAAATTGCGTAAAGCGCTAAAATAAGGCAATTTATACACTACTAAATGAAATATGATTTAGTTTAACAAGTTCGCATGTTTTGCAACAAGTTTAAAAAAGTTGAGAGAAACATTTGAAGTCTTATTACTACAATAACATTGATATATGTATTTCATAAAAAAAAACTGTTTGTAAGTATATGTAACATGTTCAAATAGTATGCAAATAAAAAATAAGTAGATTATTTTTTTTTTTCACTTTAATACTTTCGATGTTATGAATTATAAATTCGATGGGTATTTTAGTCTTTACAAAGAAATCCAGTCAAACGTTGTTCAATTATCATTGTGTTAAGAGCAAGCCGTGAAGCCTCGTTTAGCACCTCCTCTATTAAAGAAAAACTACCTATATTTATAAAACAACAAGTCCTTTGTCCGTCTACAGCAACTGCCTCTATTCGCTCCATAAATTGGAACATTCACACCTAAAACGTATATTTTTTTTCTCACTCGCGTTAGATTCACTTAAATTAATAGTATAGTTTCGATTTTAACTATTCACAACTTGAAAATTTTACGACCGCTCATGTAATTTAACGTCTAATGGCTAAAGATCAGATTCGTTTATCACTAACCATAACGTTCACACTGAACAACGCGATTGCGTTTGGTCATACAATGTTTTTGATAGATTGTTCACAAAGAAAACGATTGCTGGCGCACAAATTGATTCATCATTAAATCACTAGTTTTACCATGATAACCTCTGATTATGACGTGTCCTTGATATTTGACCTCATTCTGAATGTAATTTATAAGATACTAATCGTCTCTCCTCCGCTTCTTTGAACGTGGTAGTTTTTTAATTTAATATTAAGATTTATCCTCCCCCTCAAGTACGTGTTCAAAGATTTTAGTCCATCAACTCGGGTGAATAAAAAGTATCATACAAATTTATTAAAAATGTAAACTTCATAAGTATTAATACTGTGATGTTTACAAAACATTTAAAACAAAAATAATATTACTACTCATTTTAGTAAGTAATGCAAACGTATAGAAACATCGAACAAAACGAGATCGGTTTTAATTATGAAGCCAATCTCTACTTTATGGATGTTAAATAAATTGACTCGCCTCGCCAGCCACAAGCAACAGCGGGTAATATATTTATGCTTTAAATATTTTCATTAAAATATAATGTCATTCAGCAAAATACTGAGATCTTATTAGACAACAAGTATAAAATTATATGAATAACACTGTTACTTTCATTATCAATATTATCAAACACATAATTAAAAACGTCACCTGCTATATTAAAAAACTGGATTTAACACCAAAGGTCAACTCTGCAGAGAACTTTCTATTATGTATATGTAGAAAAGTACGCTAGATAGTGGCAAGTTTCTGTTAAAATAACCTCTAATTCGATTTGGATTGTGAACCGTAACATAAAGCTTTATTTTTTATTTGTGAGACGGTCGAAAACGGTTTAAACGTACGTAGACATTTCAATATTTCTGATTGTTTGAATTTGATTATCTCTTTGGACCCCTGACTGCTTCACTCACTTTCAAATTGAGAGCACTTCTATATTAATACCGGCACCAGGAGCACTCACAATATTCATGCCCACGGTGGCTTAAACACCACCTTGAGGCGTCTGGTCGTTTAACGGATGGCAACCTTTCATTACTCCCTGTTATGTCTCAATCAACCATTTTCTCATCTCGTGAATGAAATTAAAAATAAGGTTTATGCCTCCCAATGATCATGTGCGAATTACAAAACACTGCATCATTGGCGAACGACCTTAAAAGATTTATTTTAAAGATAGATCTCATAAAACGTTATAATAATATTGTTGATAATTTATATTTACATCAAATATTATATGATGTCAAAATTAATTTGTGTGTGTCATTGTATCTTGTTTCTTTTTGTAATAAATACATTTATTTAATATAAAATCAATATTTTACAAATACGATTATTAATAATTGACTTACGCACTAAAAGGTTTACTCAAATACATTATATCATCTATAGGAAGATGTACATAAAATTTAATATAAATTAAAGAAAAACTAAAGCTGAAATTGAATTACATTAAAATTTCATAGCATGTTTTAATATAAACTTTATCGTTGATTAAAATCATAAATTAAAATCGATGTTAAACATTCTGCGCTCTTACGTACGTTTTGAATTAATATTAAAATATAAAAATAATTAAATAATATATTGGAACGGAAGTATTTATTATATAAACACAACATTCGAGGGAGCATGATAATTTTGTTAAGGTCGTCGTACCTTGCAGAGTCTTATTTATTTCCATCGTAAAATATATAATATAGTTTTACGGCCCGACGGCGCTTGCCCTATAATCAACGATTTATTAGTGGTTACTCTATCAAATCCGAGAGCATGTATTTATTTACTGCCCCGTGAGAAAACCGTCCCAGCTCTTCTGAGAAATGTTACCTTTTAATTTTCAAATAAAGACGAAATCCTACAAGTTTTATTGAAGGACTATTGGGTGTTGTATTTTTTCGATCTATTGTTTTTTTTTTCAGCTACTCCAAAGTAAGAGGCCGCCGCTTTAAGACACTTTTTCCGTCAAGTGTTTTAGTATGAGTCTATCGGCGCGTTTACGTTAAATAACAGTAGCGTATATAAAAAGGAATCGTTCAATTTAATAACGGGGATAAATTGTTATGTTAGGACTGACTGCGTGTTTCGTGTCACAATCGGTGTTATTTTTTTTTTCTTTTTGTGCAGACTTTTTTTTTTTGGGATTTTTGTCACAATGGACATATCAATCCCATCTTAACTATTTCTATTACAACAACTTACTTATTACTAAATATGAAACGGTATAACAAAATTTATAAATTAAATTAAACAATCATCTAGTCAAAACAAAACAAACCTATTTTGCCAGAGTCATTAGATCTTTCGCAATTTTCGAAGTTGGGTCTGCCAGTATGGATTGTATCAGTCCCACATCCATTATATTAATGTGACTGTGGTTACTTAAAAATGTATTTCTTTTTGACTTACTCTGTTTTTTGATCAGACTTGTGACGAATTAGTGCAATGTTAGTAGTTGATAATATTCGTTCACTTCGCGTTAAATAAATTATAATAAACTTGTTATTAAATTTAATAAAAGTATAAACAAGGAACGTAGAAAATTATTACCACTGCAAATATATTTAATTAAAAGTTTGCTTTGTCTGTGGAATCTGAAAGTAAATTAAAACTCTATAAACTATTTCACATCCAATGGGGAAAGATTCATCTCGACAAATTTAATAATTTTACAATAAAATAAATTTATTTATCTATGTATAAGTGATAAGATATCTATGTATAAATATAAAATCAGAAATAAATAGAAGTATGTAGTACATAACTTTCATTTTTCAAATTTTTTCAGGGCTAATTTATGAACATATGTAAATTAAGACTTAATCAGTACTTTATGTATCACAACGAATAACGATTTACTATGTGGTCGCATTTTTATGACTCTTGTAGTCTCGATAAGACCATAATCGACCCTGTAAAATTAAAAAAAGGTAGGAAAATTGGATTTTTTTAATTCCATCATAAATAAAATTATCTTGTCAAATAATATAACTTTTATCACAGAATGTATATCAATATTGATGTATTAAAAAGAGAAGAATAAAATTTCAAATTACCAGTTGATATTACACCAACTTTGATAGGTGTTTTCAAGGTTATCAATAAAATGATATTAAATCGGCCTAACATAAAATCAAAACCATTTGAAATCAATCGAACCACGATTAATATTATAAAATACATAAACAACAATTTTGCAGAAATTTGTAAATTTTAACACGTATGAACATTGTGAAAAGCGTTCATGCTATAAAATTGCATAACCAGAAAATTTCAACGACAAACATTAAAAAATATAACGCTTTAGCAGAATACAGATTTTAATACGCTATTTGATGGCCGACCAGCGAAAGTACGTCCTTACATTGCTAGAAACAAAGTCTGTAATAGTTTAAAATAGCTGTACACAACCGTAGTACTGAGCTCGGTTTTGTCGTATAGCATAATAAATCAAAAGGATTCGCTGCGGTCACCTCTCGTACTTATAAGTACCGTGCAAAATAGAATCTTACCACGCAGCAATAAAGTTTTATTTGAATGGTACTAAAAAAATAAAAACCAATCAAATAAAACCGGGTACCACTTGTAACTTTATAAGTGGACAGTGTCAGTTTTGACGAGGACTAAAATTGAAACAATAATCCAGGTATTTTTATTATTTTCAATTTCGAGGCCAACATTTTATCGAATGAGTTGTATTTTAATAGCCATTCATTTAAAGAATATATTTACTGTAAAGACTATATAGCTCGAATAAAATAATCTATCGTAGTTCTACTATATGTTTAATTATTAAATTTATATATTTTTTTTTTAATTATATTCAATATTTTATAGTTGATTTAAAAAAAAAATAACTAATTATTAGATTTTAAAGAGCTTTTCGACTTTATCATGCAAAGATAGAAACAAAACTAAATCAAATTAAGTATATAAATAAAAGTACCGACAAAAGATTTAATACATACAACGGCGATGACACTGTACATGCTGAATCTCTATCCGCCCTACTAAAGCAATGATCATAACTAAAACTAATAAACGGTAAAGATAAAGTGATTAAAAAGTCGAACCATGTTATATCACAATAGTTATTATGTAAGAGTTGTAAATATTTAGCTTTTGTGACTTACTGTTTAGGCATTCCAATGTATATATACATAAGTAATATTTGGTTAAATGTTATTAGGTCAAAATAATATGATGTACACTTACCTATTATATAATTTGTCGTAAAATATGTTTAATGGCAATACAAAACAACGGCACTGGACAGCGAATTCATTTAGCGTCCACAGCCCATACATCAGACTCTAAACACACACGAGCGGGTCCCGCATTCGATTCCAATAGTTATGCAAATAGCGATGGAGAATGTAATGAGTGGCCGGCAGTTATTAAGAACCGCCTCGTAAGTCAAATGCTGCTTCGGGATTGAACCTTGGATAGGGAAAATTGTGGAGCAGCTTTCTTTTTTTAATGTGATTACCAAATACACGAAAGTTTAGTTTACATAATGTAACATTGGTCCTGTTCGTATTATTTACTTAATAACATTTTTAGACAAACATATTGGAAAGTATAAGAGTTCTAACGTAATGGTAAAAGGGAATCTGCATCTTTTGGGCAAGTTAATTTATCTTGTAAATGATGAAATAATGATTCTATGAAACAAAGGTTTTAAGTTCTAGTTGTCAGTAATAACTCGTGTTAAAGAAAAATATTAATTGTGAATTCCACTCCACAGGTTTCGCTGCGAGTTCATCTCACACCTCAACCGGACACGAAATTAATAACATGTTGATTTTTAATTTTTGTTCTGCTCTTGCACTTATTATTATTTAAACTGAATTTCGAGGTATTATTTATGACTATTTATATAACATATGTTGATCATTTTTCAATGTTTCCACACAATTAACACTTCATTTCACTGTTAATCTCTTTTTGGTCGTTCACCGTTGTTTTTATTAGTTTTGTTTGTTGGTTGTTTCACGTTCCGTGGGCCGCGATCGGTACGTTGTGCGTCAATAAATTATTGTTTTGCATCGCAACAATACGCTAATGGCTTTTAGAGGCGTCGAAGACAAATAGCTTTGGAAACACACACTTTTATTTACAAGATAAAATATATTTCATAAAGAATACCGCCGTAAAATATATCCCCCTCTTTTAATGTGTAATAAAATTATGTAATATTTAATAGTCAATTGTTTGAAACGTAACTTAGATTTTAAATATTATATATACTATTGTTAAGCACCTATTTGGGATAGAAAATCCACAGAACGGGCCTGTCTAATATGGACCCACCAAATGTACACGAATTAAAAAAAATAAAAATTAAACTTAGATAAAAATATAGAGCCAGTCCACCAAGGGAACGTTATCAATCGAGATATTAAGTTCAAATCAATCTGATTTAAAAACTACTTTATATAAAAACTGTTCAGTTTCGGAGACTCATTCTTTAGGAAATGACAAGTTTGGGAAAACAAACCCCAAACAATCTGAAAAAAATGTTCAGCCACAGAAGTGATTACAAATTTATTCATAAACATTCAGTTTCAAATTGTATCCTCGTTTTAACTTGTCTAATAGCTTTCAATCTTCCGTCCGGGAGTTTTCAATAAAGTTTAAATATAAGTTTATACACGAATTAAAAAGTGAAAATTTTGTGTGCTGTCGTATGTCAAAAGTCTACAGCGTTTAGTGGCGACCACTCCGGTCAAATACCGGTCGTTTATGACGGAACAATTATACAGTTTTTTTTTTACTGTTTCAACTTCGGTTTATTGTCGGTTAGTAAACGCGGCGATCCGATCCGATTTTGTTACGCTGTAAAATTTGATTGTTTGGTTTTTAATTTCAACCGAGAGACGATGAGTGCTCGGTCTACCTGCATTCGTTCTATGGAACTGACAGTAATTATTGACCCCCGTCTGCAATTAAAATACAAATATAGATTCTATATTCTTTTCGGTGAAAAATTTATAAATTTATAATTTTTACAAGAACACATCTCAACCGAATTTTGATAGTGCATTTAAGTGTTTATAAATATTTTATCCACAAAAATGTATAAATATACCAACGAAGAATTGTAGTTTTACGTTTCAATAACGCTTTTTATATTCGTAATCTATTTATGAACATAATATGATATAGGAATCGTGTTTTTACCTGAAATAATTGATGTACAATATGAAGTTATTTATTCACTCAAACAATTCTCATAAGAAGAACAAATTATCTATAATTACCTTTTGCTTACTTCTTTCTTGATCGTTAACATTGTTTGTTTCTTTTAAAATCAAACTAAATTATCTTGTGAATCAGTAAGAATAAAAAGAACGTCTGAACGAGCAAATCAATCGCACAATTAATTCTCAATTGCTCAAACATTTTTCTGAAGAGAAAATTCAATGAATTGTTATTTTCTCTGTAAGAATGGAATTTAATTCTTTAATAATTAATGATTATTTAAAGGTATTTGTTTTCTATTCTGAAGTAAAGTATCTCAGTCTCGCGTACCTTTTTTGTTAGAAAGCCTATGAAAAGTTTTGAATTAAGACAACGTTCCATAATATTTATTAATAATGAGATGCCGCATACCTTCCATATGTTCAACATGGTGTAAATAAGGCTTGTAACATAGAGGTCCCCGGTTCGACTCAGGAGCCAATTTGGGAAAATTCAATGGCTGTATGAAATATACGAATCCACTAAATAGCTACTACTCTCATATTATCAATCCGCTTCTTTACTTGCTTATAAAAAATAACACGCTCCTATAACTTTTTGGTATACAATTGTTGTACGGAATAAAGTAATTGAATTTTATAATTAGACATACTCTTATGGTGAGTTTAATAATGCAAAAGTTCAAACTTTAACTTTAAATTTTACAAATAGTATTGGCTGTTCTGGAATTTTTATTATTATAATTAATATAGACCTCTTCAACAATTTCTAGCCGTCCCATCAAATGCCAACTACTTCCAATGATTCCCTGCTATGTTCTCCAAATTATATAACTATAAACCAAATCACAGGTACACAATGCGTATGCCTATACCTAGCTTCTTGGGTATTTCTTATAGGAATGATAAATGGGTAAAAGTGGCGCTCAAACTTCTATAATAGGCATTAAAAATAAAAATTAAAAGTTTTTATTTAAATTTCATTAGCTTTTAATTAGGATCATCAATTCAAATAATTTAGAAACTCATTTAAACAGAGATAAACATTTTGATGAATGGATGATTGCGTTTCAAATGTTTATATGAGAAATATGAAGATGTAATTTTTTTAAACAGCAATCAGGTCACAGTTCCGCAACAAATGCAACGAGAAACATTAGCAACGATTAACCGCTATTTACGCGCTTTTTTAAAAGCGCTGACATTCAAACTAGGCTAAGTACCACACTCATGGAGATCTAGGTTAAAATGAATTAAAGTTCAAATTTGACGTGTGATCACTTGACATAATTTATTAAAATGGCAATTTATGTATTATACAACCAAGTTTAATGCTACTCGTTACATCTTACTGATTACCTATTGAAATTTAATAACGAATTTATTGTAAGCGGGAAAATTCTCTACTCATTTCACAAAAACCACACATCACATTTACATCGCACACACAAAGCTCCCGCTTTTGATGGCGGCTATGGATGGTTCTATCGCTCAGCAGCAATAATGGAAATTACTTCAAAACACGTTGATACTAGTTTTCTATTTGTTATGAATAAATCAAGTTCTAGAAAGGGTATATAAAACCGTATGATTTTTTTTCAAATGAAGATCAATGTTCTAATTTTTTTACTACTTTATATTATAATATTAATAATATTCTATTGGAATTTTCGTTAAGTCATAACCTCGCTTACGTATATATCGTGAGGTGTACCATGCACATAATATTGTGCTCTGTGAGAACATTTACTTTACTGAAATATGATATAAGAAAAGCTTATGTTATTTTGAGCCAAGTTTACCATGAATCAAAGCCAATTTTCCTGATTTGAAAATAAATATCGCATATCACATAAAGATTTGAATATGACTAAATATTGAGAGAAATGATAAAAGAGAAGTATGGGAGAAAAACAAATTTTTAATTCATGTAACAACTTACAATCTGTGAACATATATCATCAGCACATAGTTGGACTGTTTTACAAACTAAAGTAACTACCCATAACAACTAAAATAACATATACTAATAAGCGTATAATTGCTGCAGCATCCTATATGTATACATATTTACATATATGCAAATTTGTATGTATATGATATCTAACTTTAACAAGAAAAAAGTGCGGCACAACGATTTAAGTTATGGTTAATAGAGTCAAAACACTAAAGCGCCTGTCATGCTATGGGATTAAGCAAAATTTTATTACACAAAGCGAACGTGCGTTATCTTAATGACTTATCTATTATAATATAATCTTAGTGGAGATGATAGCAATTGTCATAATACTATTTTTAGCTACCACTCTTGTATGCATTATTTAAGCATTATATACAGTCTCGATTATCTAAGATTATTTAACGTTATATTATCTTTCGTGGGCTAATTATTGATAAGAAAGACACAGAAAAATTTTAGCAATCTTTTCAATATATTTCGTATTGATGTAACTTGTTTTTCTCATATTTTTAGTCATTTTTAATTTTTTGTTAAAAACCAAAAATCTAATTAATCCGTAACTGCTTATTAAATCTTATTAAAAGTTATTGATCTTCTAACTAAGTTATGCTTTATCTTGGAGATCATGTTCTTGAAATATTAATGATATATTAATCATGTATATAATAAAATTTGTCAGCGTTAGTATTCCATACGACACCGATGGTGTAAAAAAAATGCATATTTTCACATTCTGTTGATACTACCTATATGATTTCATATTTTATTAATAAATAAATACTGTAAAGGAACTTTTACTGTAATTACGCATTGAAGGACACAGGTAAATAACCTCATACTATATTTTAATTTAAATAATTTATTTAAGCACTTAAGCCGATTTAAATATATTTTATTTAAATCGGCTTTAGTGGCAGATTGTCAATAAGAATGCGGTAGTTAATCGAACAAATTTAACAAACCTTACCGCTATACAAACTCACTTATAATATTATAACAAATGCGGTTTACTCTCTGTGCTTCGTAGTCAGTTAAAAAATTAAATTAAATGTGCTCCCCCACAGATTTTAAAATTATTACTATAATTGTACTAGAGTTGTAGTAGTTAAATTGAATTTTTTTGATCCATACATCGAAAATTGATGTAAATTTTTCATAACGCAGGTATGGTTGCTTTTACTTCACTATGAAATTACTTTCCTAGGCAAAATTTGGTATATTAATTCCTAAGGATCACACTTTCACACACAAGAGCTTTCTTGAAAAAGCGTGAACATATATTTCTTGAAAGCAAGTGTAAAATTAATCCTTGTTTATCATTATATATTTCCATTTTTACTGTAGGTGTATCCATAATTTATATTTATGCATTGCATACTGGCTAGCAAGTATAAGCCCCTACGACTTTCAATACACGCTTATGTTTGAAGGGCGTTCATAACAAGTATAATAGAGGGTTCCTCCCCTAGTCTCGCACTATAGACGACCGTACCCTGTGGCCATAAGGTTTTCATGAAAAAATAAATACTACTACACTTGCGTCATAAGGACAGAATATCATCACGCACGGTTATATAGAGAATGCAATACTTTTATTCATTCGCTAGCTGGGGCTGACAATCATCGAAAAATATATAATTAATTAATCATAATCAACATAAAATTGTTTTAACGAAAAAGTAATTTGTTTACTTTTACAACAAAAGTTTTAAATGTTATCAAAATTAGTGATGTCCAACAATTCATACCATTATTTTTATATTATATTCATTACAATGAAGAGTAAGTAATATCATCTTTTTTTTTACGTGAGGAATTATTGCGTTACGCATACTGCCCGACCAGAGGAGGTTTAGGGCAGTTATGTGGGACTCCCCGGGAGTAAAGCTCTCGGTATACCCACTAAAACCTCACGGTGTTTCGACTCACGCCAATTGGCGGGGCTCCAGGCACGCGGATACATTCTTCCGCGGCCCCGTCGGCCTTTGCTCGCGAGAGCTCGCCATTTGGTGGGGGCTAATTTAGCCCATCCGCTCTCCGGAGGGCGAAGTGTTCGGAACGCGACACTTCACCCTCGATCCATGTCGGGCGGATGGATCTCCCTCCGCCGCCCTAGGGTCAGGTTAGTGGGGTAGAAGAAGACGGGCGTACTCCCGCCTCCTCCGTCCCAGTCTCCTCAGGCACATCGGTAGCGAGCCGTGTCGTCCTACCTAGCACGTTCGGCCTCTTCCTTGCGAGACAGTAATGTCTCGCAAAACAGGGCATGGGCTGCCCATGCTCTCTTCGAACCGACCGCGGCCTCGACCAATGTCGGAAGGCGTAGGTCCGCTCAGACCACGGCGACTAAGGTCGCGCGCTCGCTGCTCCACGCCCGACAGACTTCCAGTGTATGCTGGGCGTCGTCCACGCTGTCGCAGTGGAGGCAAGCGAGGAGCGGCTCTCTGCCGACGACGTAGCACTGATACCTTCTGAAACAGCCATGTACCGAAAGGATCTGCACCAGTCTAAGTAATATCATCTGTTCTATCCCAACAAAACTCTCGTCAATATCGGTCAAGCCAAAATGTTTTAAGTGTCTATAAAAAAAATGTATTTTTTTTTATTTCAATGATATAAGTCCGTGTATATTTTTACTACACAAGGCATAATAAAATAAGGAATATTCTAAATAATTTAACCACGTGGCGCGTGATTTTTACAATACGTTAATAAGTAATTGGTGTTACCTCGCATTTTGCAGATGAATATATAGTTATTTAAAGAGCCAATAGCTTATTAGTCTAATTAGGTTGGAAAATAGTGATATTTAAGTAGCAATTCACCATTAGACATATATGGTCAATTATCGGTTAACACAAGTTCGAGCTAAATGGACGCATATGTATTATCTTTTTAAACTATATTTAATGTAATGCCTACATATAGACGGCAATGCCTTTTAAATGTCGATTTAATTATTATATTTTCCCTAGAAATTATTTTTAATTAATGTTAAAAATTTAATAAATTAATAGAAAGATAAACATTGCTCATGCTACACTACGTTTAATACACACACATACATGTATGTAAACATATACATCAAATTCACAAATGAACACCGAACAAGCCGTAAAGCCCGGTATACCATATTTAAACTAAAGTGTATACTGAAATTAATAAATAATGATTGAGACGTAGTATTGACATTACCTAAAATAAAGTGACAAAATGCATTATGTAATGATATATATGTTATATTATTTTGCATGGTTATAATCTGTGTTCGTACTGAATCATGCATCATAGCCGAATGTTATAGTCTTAGTTTGTATAACAGACATGTGTGCTCTATATATTTTAGTTGTCAGTGTAAAACAGCTAACTCTAAAGTGTATAAATATTGAGCAGCTGTTTATAGATAGCAGTAATCGGAGCTTAATAACGTTCATAATTAAACGAATCATGAACGCATTATGGTTGATTATCGACGGCTGGGTAGCCACTTAAATTAAAAAAGTCAACCATACTGTTAAAATAAGACAATTAAAATTATTTTCATTTGAACAAAACAACTTCTCGCTCGGATTGCATTTGTTATTTTTCTCTTCGAGTATTTAGACCATGATATTAAATTATTTAGTGTACCGTTGTGTACATTAATTTAAAACCTTACGCAGTCAGTGAGAAAAAAAAATATGCAAATTGTAATAATAAAGTAAATACACGGGCAAGAAGGCAATTTGAATAATTTTTAACTTTGCCGGAAGAAATATATAAATTTTAACTTAAACTGGGTTATGAATATGACCACCTTATATAATTAATAATTTCTATGATTGACTGTCTACCACCAAAGCGCCTTCTTAAATGATACTATAGATCAATGTGCCTAAATTAAAAAAAATAACTCTACACGGGGGTGGCCATTTTCAGTTTGAGGGGGGCAGTTTGAAACAAAAAGTCTATATTTGGTAACTATACTTATAACCACAAAATAGCGTTAATTTTATAAAACTTAATGCCACTATTATTTCTCTACTGATTACCAAATATCTTTATTCAATAACCAATAAACATCTTTTTAATCTGTCAAAAGAGAATTTAAGGTGGTTTTTAGGAAAATAAAAAACAGTCGAGAAACATTCCTGTAGATAGAGAAAATCTTTGATATAACGAAACATCACATCCCCCAAAAATTTGCAGTGTGGCGTGTAGATGCTAATTTGCATCATATTGTTGTATGCAGTCGTGTTATATGCTACCAGTTGAAATTGTCGTTCGTTGCATAATAAATGGTCCGAATTCAGTTTTCGTAATTAAATGAGCGCCCTACAAATTTAACTAATGCAGATCTTCACGCTACATCAGCACTAAAAGTTACACTCAACTTAACCAACTTTTCTTAAACCTCGGTTTATAACAATTTCGCACAAAAGTTTAGATTTCCCTGTCGCCGTAAGTGTTATTGACGAGTTTCATAGCACCATCACACTCAGGAGTGGCGGATCCGGAGCTAATTATTCTCTCAAACAAAACTTAACTCAAACATTAAATTAAAAACACTTAAGATCTTATATATTCAAACTGGTATATAGTTACGTTACTTTAACAACTGCAATTTTATGCTACTTACTGCTCTTTCATAGTTTTCGACCGACAAAAGTAAGTAAATTCATTTACTTTTTAATATTTTTTTCGATTTACGACAACACATAACTTGTACTAGCTAGTCAAATTTCGATTTTTTTTTTTGTTATTAGGATATACAACACTTCGAAGTTGGTCACATATAAACGTCAAATGTAAGGCTGGCAAAGCCGAAAACATTGATTTGCACGTAATCATAATTCCTTTTCAAAATATGTTGCTTTTTTCTTGTCGTTCTTGTTTTCGTAAATATAAACACGCTTATCTTTTTTAAAACAAGATACCAAAATTGGGCCCATGGAAAAGATATACGTGATACTATTAAAAAAAAGAAAAAAGAAAAAAAAAAATCCAGTTACGTACATGAATTTTTTGACAGTAGTCTAGATGGGAATATATGTATGTATGTATGGAATAACGGAAGAATAAAAAACTTCTTATATGGTTTTAAAATAGTTTTTATTTATTTCTGAATTTATACCAAACAACAGACTTTATGAATTCCCTAAAAAATGCCAGGATATATATTCTCACTGGTAAAAATTATTTGTTACTTGACTGACCCGTTAGTCTAATGGTAGTAACCTCTACCTCTAGCACCAGTGGTCGCGGGTTCGATTCCCGCTCAGGACAAACATTCATGTGAGGAGCATTTGTTTATATTTGTTCTGTGTGTTGTTATTTATATTTATATATAATACTAAGTATTTATTTTAAAATATTTATGTATGTGTATCGGTCTATGTTAACCCATACTACAGGTGCTTGGCTACCTATCTTGGGATCAGAATACTGTGTGTGGAACATATCCTGGATATATTTACATTTTGTTCTTAAAAGAACATTCGAACACAAAGAAACGAAAAATTTATATATTTTCTATTAAAACTTTATCATGGCATAGTATCGAATTCTAAATATATACTGAAATATATAATAATCAACTCTTTACCTAACTAGTAAGATTAAATGATAATAGGTTGGGGAAAAAGTGTTGTATTAAAATCTTTGGATTTACCATTTGAATATGTCTGGTTTTGGTAACATTAAAAAGTTTTAATTTTAAAGAAGACAATTCCAAATTCGAATTAGGAAAATGTGTGACAAGAACGTGCAAAAAAAATCGTGGCCCAAGGCCAGTCAAGCTTCAAACACTGTGGCGAAACCTGGGTTAAATCGGAACAAGGTGATGCTGTACGTATAGTGGGATTGGAAGGGCATTATTCAGTATGAGCAGTTACAGCAAGGCACGATCATCATTTCTGAACTGCACTGCGAACAATTGACGAGATTAAAGCAAAAAATTGAGAGAACGGCCAGAATTATTCAACAGAACTTGTGTGATTTTTCACCACGATAACGCTAGAACTCACACATCTTTAGCCACTCAGCAAAAATTACGAGAGTTTGATTGGGAGATGTTAATGGATCCGCCGTATATTCCTAACCTTGCACCTTCAGATTTTCATCTGTTTCAGTCTCTGCAGAATTCCTTAAGCAGTGCCAGGTTGATATCATGAGAGGACTGCCAAAACCACTTGTCGCAATTTTTTGATCAGAAGCCCCAAAATTTTTATAGCAATGGGATCACGTCCCTACCTACAACATGGCAAAAAGTTATCCAACCAAAAGGCACCTATACACTTTGGTCAAATGTAAATAAACTTTATGAAATAACCTTTTGGATTTTTATATAAAATAAGAAGAAACTTTTTTCACAACCTAATATGCAGATTTATTCTTCCGCTACATCATGTGATTATAACAAAAATGACTTACATTAAATAAGTTGTTAAATAACCTTAACGAGACGTGCTCAGTGCGTATTCTTTGGTCATACTTTAAAAAAAAACAGTTATCAGAGCAAGCAGTAGAAAAATATTTAATTTTCTTTCTTAATTAAAGACATCACAGAAATAATATTAGATAATTATATTACAAACCGTTTGCCTAAAAAGAAAGTTATGATAGTTTAACAAATCGTTCATTGACCCCTACATAGTGGAAATAAAAGTAATCAATATCAAAGTTGAATGCAAAAAAAGCAATCACGATATACCAAACTTTTATAAAAATTTATGTCGTCTAGTAACTATTACAACTTTATAATTTTGGCTATAACTTCCTCCGAAGCGAAAAGGATTTCCTCTTGCCTTGTAACACTGAGGTATTCGATCCGATTCCCGGATCTTATGTAGATTAGAGGATGTACATTAGAGGATTCTGGACGGTAGTAGGATTTTTTTTCGATCCCGCCTGGCTAGCATATATAATATTGAGTCTTTTCATTAGGTTTTAATTGTCCCATGGAGTTGATCAGTCTTTTAGTACTCCCTTTAGTCCCCCATAACTATTCCATAACAGCCCCAATTTAAAATTTTTTAAATACTCTCTTTTTTGCTATTTTGACAAACTTGCCGTTGTTATCTCGAGCTCTAACTCTACAGTTAGTCTCAGTTACCCCCTTCGTTCTACATAAATTTTTCCTCGAGTTTTCACAAAAATTTTCAGTCCACGTAATCCCAAACCGATGATAGACTTTTTTTCGCATTTCCCTCAATGTTTTTGAGTAATCTGCCTTGGGTGAACCCCAAACCGACGGCACAATACAGTTTTTTGCGCTATTAAGAAAACGCGAAAAATCACCTTGTTGTGATTGGGACCCACAGCACTCCTACCCTCGACGATAACCGCCGATACCACGTTGCCCAGGCAATCTCCAGAGAACTGAGAACTGAGCTCAAGTATCTTTGCCTGGAGGAGGGTGCAGAAATGGTCCAGCAAAAAGCAGACTTGGAAACCTTTCCAGATGGAAGCAAAGTCAATGGCAGAGTGGGGGTGGCGCTCTTCATCTGGAAAGATTCCGCCGAGCCAAAAGCGAAAAAGCCTAAGCTGGAACAATTTTGCACCGTCTACCAGGCGGAGCTGCTTGCACTGTACAAGGCCACTGAGTATGCGCTCTCGAATCGCACCAAGAGTTACAATATCTACTGTGACTCGAGGTCTGCATTAGACGCTCTTACGCGTCCTTCCATTCCCTGGCGGTCAAAGCCAGAAAAAATATCACCATTCTGGAGAGAAAAGGTAATTTGCCAAAACTATACTGGGTCAAAGCCCACGGCGGGATGGAGGGGAACGAGTGAGTAGACAATTGGCCAAAGAAGCTGCCTTAAAATTGAAAACGAAGTCGGACTACAAAAAGTGTCCAGTTTCATTCAACAAGAGACAGATAAGATTAAGGTCTTTTGACGAATGGAACCGGCTCTACAAGGACGAAGGATCAGCATCCGTCACAAAAATATTCTTCCCGGACGCTGAAAAAGCATACCCAACAATAAGGAAGCTGGACCTGAATCCGACAGCCATACAAGTAATTACGGGATACGGCGGGTTCTTGGAGTACCTACGCAGGTTTGGGTGCAAAGAGAGCTCGTCATGTTTCTGTGATCCCGACAAAGTAGAAGATGTAGTCCACTTGCTAACGGAATTCCCCATATACGGTAAGCAGTGAACAATGAAATAGAGATAGCAACAAAAGTAAATATAAGTAAGGAAAACATATCTAATATAATAGAAAATAAGAAGACTAGAGATAGATTCTTAAAATACCTTGTGAATATAGCTAATAAGATGTGCAATAATCGATAAACAAGAAAGACATTTAGTAATAGTAGTAGAAATTAAGTAATAAATTAGGTATTAAAACTATGTATAAGCATATTGTAAATTAAGTAAACATACCCAAAAAAGCACAAAGGTAACAACTTGTAGAATATTTATACGCAACTTGAAGTCCCTGACTACCCATGGCAGGGAATATCGCAATCGTCGGAAGAAAAGTTATTCCGAAGAGAAAAAAAATTACTCAATATTAACCTGCCGCCATGACAGCGCTGCTGTGTCCAACAAGTGATAGATGTGAGAGTCTAAAGTAATCTGGGTAAAAAGATTTTACCTTTTGAGACCTTATTATCACGTAACCTTTAGTAAAATCGAGGTCAGTTGTCAGACTATTGTAGATAAAAAAATATATATTTATACAAAATGGAGGGAGCCTTGTTTTTTATAATTACAGTATATAAATACCATATCAAAATTAAACCCAAAATTTAACGAAGATCGGATATAAATAAAAGAATGTACGAAAAAGTACGAAAAAAAATGTTACGTCGAAATAAAGTTGCGAAGTCATCATTCATAAAGCTAACTCCGTCGTAGTATACATATTAAAAAAAAAGATGTGGGCGATTATTTTGAGGATATGTCGTGTTTTTGCCGCGCACCGCATGAGTGGATACGCGGCGACGGCGCCGTGTCCCAATGGCTCAGATTACAAAGGGCAACCCGCACTCGGCCGTACCATTTGTATTCTATGGGAGCGAGAAAAATGCGAGTTTGAGTTAAAGAGAAATGAAAACATTAGCTTACGACAGTTCACTTTTCTTCTTATCATCTTTACAGTATAACAGGGCATATTTTTTGTTAATTTCATAAATTTTGCTTAATATCTCCTCATCTATGTCTCCTTCTTCCATTGCCATTTCATCCTTTCACATCTCTTTTATCTGTCATTCCACATCAGACTACGACAGTTCATTGTTGAAAGAACAGCTTCTACGGATCGCATTTGTTTTTCCTATACCCAGCCAGTTGCTGCTTGCCCCTAGTATATTGACTCAGGTGAGAAATTTTCTATATACCCTGCTTAAGGGGGAGTAGTGAAGGTTATGTAGGATTTTTATCTTCTGGAATCCCATCGATGGTCAACCAAAATGTATTATAGGGTACTCTGAAATCACCCATGGAAGACATCGATGTGCCCATGTACTGCGTGTAATTGCTACTTGCCTAAGTATTACAATATTCGTGTTTTAAAACCCAGCTAAGTGATAACCTCCCATCATGACAGTTCAATAAACTACTGTTGATAAATCATAATATATTTATTATAAACGTTTGAACGAAACGATTTTATTTCTTTAGACTCCGATAACAAGTTTGCGAATCACAAACAACTGAAGTAAATAACCTAATCCAAGAAAAGGGTGCATTGCACTATATTATTTGAATGCTCTTGGTTAAGTAATTTTTACACAAATCGCAGTCATACTCTTTACGGTTTACTTTCGAATGAAACTAAAATGATTTCAATATTAGACTATCATGTAAGGTGTTCTTGTTAACAACTAAAAAAAAATCAGTTGATATGTTAAATATTTATTGTTAACACGTAACATTACAGGAGTTAATTGATAATTATATTCCATAACATTTATTTTTAAATAATTACTCTTGCAATAATAATTGCAATCAAGTTATAAAAAAAATTACACAGCAGTGATAATACAGAAAAAGAACACGTTTATACTCGTATATATGAACACAACTATCATATTATTTATGTTTTTTTTATGATATTAAGCAGTGTATTTCCATGCTAGTGAAACAGGATATACTGATTCAAACGATGACATTAACAAATGTATGTCGACATGGTCATCAACCGATAGAAGTTTACAGCTGAACATGGGCCTTACCCAAAGATCTCTAAAATGGTCGGCTTCCCGCTATCACACGATTAAAAAAATTTGTAATGCTCCGAAAATTAACATTCTTTCGCGGTAATTGAATACAATAAAGTATAAACACACAGATAACGAGATCAGTTTTAATTTAATGATGATATAAAAATGTTAATTGTTCTTTTATTAAAGATAATATAAATCACAAAAAAGGCAATGCAAATTAACTATCAGTAGGCAAAACGGCAGAAATTTTGTTTTATTTTACTAAATAAACGATTCCACGATAATATGTTCAGTTCAAACTAGGAGCAAGAATAACTTTGGTAATTATCACAAAGCTTACCTCTGACAGTACAATCAATTGAACTGGCATGCATGCAGATGATGTTCTACAAAATAATTACCAACACCGAACAATGAAACGCGAAACTGAAAACTGTTTAACGCACACGTTTGTGTTTATTGCTTAAAATGTCCTAATGTTATCGTACATTTCAATTAATCTATACATAAGTTCTTTATTAGACATGGATAATTTAAGCACTTATTTTTCATTGATCTTTTTTTTTCACTTCCACATGAACAAGAGATTTAAAACAATGTTCATTCTTCTTTATTTTATAAAATTATTTCATAATTTCAATTAAAATCGTTCACAGCTATATTTGTACTATGATTACGTAGGGAGTGAAACTCCATCCACAAATAGAAATAACGAGTTAACACAATTCTCAGAAAGCAAAAACAAATGATTTATTAAATACTCAAATATTAATAAAATTTCTATTTTTGTATTTATAAAATTCCTAAGTTTATCAAATATTAATTTTATTCGTTGTTCGTAGAAATCTATTTATGTACAATTGAAGTTTCAGCGCCAAGAATAAAATTAAAATAGGAATTCTTCTTTATTAGTAACTACTATGCATAATATAATTTATCTTCTGTGAAATTATTTACAACATTATCGCGGAAAAAAGATATAATACGTTTCATGGTCCACACTTTACGATCAAAATTAATTAGCTTTAACAGTAGTATCGAGTAGTCGTGGTAAGTGATTTTATCATTATACAAAAATAAGGCTTTGGTATCCCTTACTCCGTCAAAGAGTGGGTGTTGCGTGTCAAAATTTATGATACATTCGTTGTGGAAAGAAAAAATGTGCCATTAGGAACCTAAACGGTGAACCGAGGATTTGGTTTCTTTCTAAAGAAGCTGTAATTCGACATATTTAAATATTCAATTCGAAAACAAAATCTCGGTCTATTATAGACTGTATTGAGAGGAGATAAAGATTATAAGCGCGATCATAACTTGTTACTTTGTTTGTCTATTGGTCATTTATTATGATGTGCCGGGACTGTCGAGTCGTTATTCATAGCTATAGTTATGATGAATTGCAAGGGAATGATCCATGATCTGCTTTTGCTTAACCTGTATCCTAATTATACATTATATTGAACACCAAAATTATAATTCATTGTCATATGTTCGAAATTCATATGCGAAAGTCATATGTTGAAATTTATATAAAAACTTTAATTTTTGTTGGCTAAAAGCAATAACAGTTCTTCTCGGTCCCTTTATAATGTTATATGTCTAATTAAAAATGTCTTGATAAAGTTTCAATAATTTTACCTAAAAATTACACGTGTAGAATGTGATTTGAATAGTCTTTTTTGTTTGTCAATAATTTTTTTAATGACAAATGTTTTGTCTTCATCACCGTGATCAGCCCATAGACTACTTCTAGGCGCAGTGTTCGAAGTACTATTCCGTAGGATAGTGAGGTCCTCGATTGGAGTCCATGTACCGGTAGACGCAATAAAGGTAAATCATCTGCTAAGCGGACCGACGATTTCGCAACGGTCCGTCTGAAGATCCTTGGTGAAGCCTACACAAGTTTTTTTTTAATCGTAATAGACTTACACTTTATTTTTATTTTTTTATGCAACGCGATTATCCAAAATATTTAAGGCTCCCCACATGTATAAGTGCAGAAACAGCACAATGGTGAGTGGTGAATATTATGACATATATTTATGTCCTTCCCATGACATGGAGAACCAGGGATTTCAAAGTCTACATTTTTTTACCTTCTCACTCTTCCGCCGTTCATTATTTCTCTTTTCTTTCTCTTTTCTACCCTTACCCTGTCTTATTACTATTTATCAATTTTTTTCATTTCTATTTATTTTGCCTTTTTTATTACATGGTTCTTTAGTAGTCAGTTTATTTCATACTTTTTGGAATATAACTTCTATACTTAGCATACACTGTAAGTATTCCTTAACACTAATTTTTATTTTTACTTATTGTCTAACGAGCTATGTATTTACAATATTTGATAAATCTATTACATATATCTTTGTTGCGTATCATTTCGCTTATATTACTATTTACTATCTGCATTCTTACTTCTACTTCCCTCTTATTTGTTTTAGATATATAGGACACTCAATCAACAGACGCAGTATAGTCTGCTCCTTTTGACCGTTGAGCTCTCCTTATATTTGACCTTACTCTGATACCCGGAGAAAACCATGTTCCGCTAGTATCTGAGTTCAGTTCCAGCCAGGAAAGAACTCCGTTGTAGAGACTGTGTCTGTTCCATTTGTCAAGAAACTCTAGTCTTAATTGTATTATAACGAATGAAATCGTATTCTCATCAAAGTCTAATTTTTTTGTCCTATTCATGGTTGCTTCTTTTGACAACTGCTCCATTCCCTTATTAATTAAAGGCCCTTTATCCAATAGTGTTTTGGAGGGATTACTTTCCTAGTAATTGGTTTCCCCAGTTTTATTCTAGCCTTTACTGCAAGGGAATGAAGAGAATTCCGGACCAATGTATACAATGCAGACTGCGAATCACAGATATTGCGTCATTAAGGGTGGTAGCTAGCAGGTTGGAAAAACTCTTCCGACATTCAGGCCCCATTATTCATGTAGCCCAAAATCAAGCTCGGGAACTACGTATTACAAGGGAAACGGCAAACCACTGCATTCCAAGGGCAGTTAAAATAAAAGTTTCGTCATCATAATCATCAGCTGATAGACGCTGTCTGCCCAAATTTACTAGTTCTTTATTATTATAGGGATCATTTACCACTAGATTAACTTAAAAAGTTAAAAATGTAATATTTATATGTGTTAAAGAAAAACGTATGGAGGAGCGTCCTTTACACACGGCTTCCTGATACTCAACAGCATTGGTCACAAGCTCTGTTTAGCAGTGCTGTGAGTGAATTAACTAATAATCTATTTAACTCTGAGCTCTGAAACTGATGAAGTGATGTATTGATCGTTTGAAACTACCAGCTATTTACACCTATGGAATCTAGCTAGGACTGTGCCTTATATCGCATTCTACGCAAACGCACTTAAGTTCCTATACGGTATATTTATTTTCCTCAAAATTATTTCTAATATTATTATATTGGAAATTCATCAGTAAATGTTAATTGATTTCAATAAATAAATATTTTAGAAATCGATTTTTTTTTTGTTAAACGGTGTCCTAGGCATTAATTATTTGTAATGAATCACTTAATCAACAGCCTAACGCGTTAGTTCTTTGTGTAGATTATATACTATGCAAATACATAATATACGAACGTCTGACGACCGAAACCGCGGTGAGCTGGCATTTTTCTGACCGAGACAACGTTCTAATTGATAAGAGTGTAGAGGGTACGAATAAATCTAACTTAAGTATATGCAATACTACATATGTTACTAAGTGGCTCCGTGGCGCAGCGATTTGCCGATTGCCTAGTATCTCGCTGATTCCTAGTTCGATTCCAAGGCCAGATGAGTAGTGGAGTTTGAATGGTGGATATTCGCTAATCTCTAATGTCAACGTTCCAGCTTAACAACATTTCTGAATTACAGTAGTCAAACATTTGAGAGCCATGGTATTCTAGGCGAGCTCGCCTTTGTCATTTAACATTATATTGTAAAAAATAGTTATTTAGGAAACATCATTTTTAAAGCAAATTTTATTAAATACTTCAGAAAAGAAACGACTCTGATAATTTTGTAGAGTATTGTTTTTGAACGAAACATTTTTGTTCGAATTCGTAACTACTTCTTAGGAACAAGTCTGTATGAGGGGTTCTAACCTGTGTCTTACAACATAAATTTACCTCTTGCTTTAAACCTATACAAGTGTGAATAGTGCTAACATGGTATTTCAAACACATTTCATGGATCGTATTAATATTACGATTAAATAATATTAAATGTATGTTGCACTTGACTAAATTTTCACTTGGACCAAATTGTTCGGGTGCAATAAGAACTTTAGATATCACCTCTCAATCATCAATAACGATTATCATTAAATCTGGCGGGGGATGAACGTGCCAACACGGAAAATGGGCACGCACTATTCACATATCTCAATCACATGCGGGTTCGTTTACCGTTTTCATAGTAAATAAAATTTCTACGAAGACTATTCTCGTTAGCTAAGATGAAATGAATTAAAAACTTCTTTATTTTCGCAATTCGAATATAACTCAAACTATTTTTAAATGTGAAGATGTTAACAGTAAACTTTGAAAATATGAACAATTTTTTTTTTTAATTTAAGTACAAAACGTAAAACGTATTAATGTATTGGTTTTAACGAAAACGATTTCGATATCGTGCTGTCAAACGCATATCTCCTATAGGTACAACGTGTAGTGACAAAATGCGTTGAGATTGTAGCTCAATTATAATATTATTAATCTTTTAAAAGCCGAAATAAGAAAAAATATTTTTGTGGTTAATTGACTTATGGTGTACCGTAAAAGTAATGATTAAATTAATAAATTTCATCAATTTAATTAACATTTATATAATTTTACATGGAATGTTAAAAGGATTATTATCAAAATTAAACAGGCAATAGTAATTTGTAACGAACGTAAAAGAAAATTTTAATAATCGTAAACGAGGAGTGCTGTGACAACCCTTAAAGAGGTCAGAGAACAAGTGGCCAGCGGTAACGTTTCAATCTATACCAAGAGTGCTTAGTCATGCCGAGTCGGGCCCACGAACCCTCATGGTTAAATTACCTTAATCCAAGAAAATATGTACATGTTAAACCTTCGTGGAGTTATATTAAATAGGAATTACGACCTGCAGTCTAGAATTTTATAACTGTTCTCTTCAGTTCTCAATCCTACGCGAAAAATATATTATAAAGTGGTCCGGCTTTAATCATTTTTTTATTAAAAACAGTGTATCTATTAGTCCACAAAAGTTGGAAAAATTTCCTACCCTTCGAATAGAAAATAGCCATGGAAAAATATATTTGTTCAAACTAGGTTTTTTGATGTCTTTATATACCGTCGGTTAATTTTTTAATAAGTTTTGTTTAATCACGTCAATATAATAAATGTCACAAAATAAGAGCATTTACCCGAAATACGACATTCAAAATAAAAAAATACACAAAACTGGATGTAACTTTGACCAATTAATGCGTGACAATCTGTTTATGATTTTTGGCTAATTATTTTTATTTTTACTATCATTCTTATATTACTTTCATGGATTAATTTACCTGCCGATAACAAAAGACTAGAAACTTTTATTCATGTGTTTTTGATTATGTCCATTTATTTTAAGATTTAGTGAAAAAAGTTATTAAAGTTTATTCGAAGCGAACGGACATCAGGTAAAATAAATCTGTTCGATTTTCTAAATAACATGATTTCATTCTCTCGTTTTTCTCATACATCACTAAATGACATTGCCTCTTCGCGAATCATTACGTAACGCAACGCAAGAAGTTAGACGTTAAAAAATGAAGCGTTCCGTAAGTGTAATTAAACGTACGAAATGTACGCTTGGAAGATCTCACGCTTTCACATAGCATGTTTCTGTTCTTCATTTACAATGTTCGAGTCAATAAATTGCGTAGAATTTTAAAATATTTTACTTTTTCGTAGGCGGTGACCGGTCAGAGTTTTTTACTTGCGGCTAACAAGATCGCGTGATGATCTATACTGCCCTTTTAGTGTTAACATAGATAATGAACTAGTCATGGACGAATTCATGTTTAACCATAAACTACTATTAAAATTCAGTATAAAAGTAAAAAAAAATACAACTAATTGTAAGTATCCGGGACAGGAGATCGAAGATATCCGCGAACTAAACTATGTCCCATCTAATGCTTGGCCTAGTCTAGCCAGATTCGAAGTATTTTAGTCATTTTTACTATTATTGACGACTATTACAGCTTCGTCAAAATGCTAGCTAAAATGAGTTAGTCTAATCTAAAGCTTGTGTGACGAATCAAAATTAAATGTTGCACATTAGCCAGATCCAATTTTGTTTATAATCAATTAACCACTCAAGAAAATTAATCCTCTATTAAATTTCTTTATCTTTTAATAACATCGGCTTCATTATAGGTCTGGTAAAAAACTGTACCGATACTTATACTCCTTATTCATAGGTATATAACATAAAGCGAGCAACCACATAACAATTACCATTTACGTTTCTTTTTTTTACCGTTAATACATAAATTGATGTAGGAAGTAATTACATTTTGAGTGTTCGAAACTTTACAAAAGCTACGTACACACAACAGCGAGAGGTTCGGCGACGCGTTACAAGAATTCGATTTATAGTAAATACGGTTATTGTTCTGAAAATAAAAATCCTGTCCATAAAGTTACCGACGTATACTTTTTATTCAATTCTTAAGCAACTGAGCTGTCATATGCTGTCGGCGTTTGATAAATGACCTCACGACTGCTACTTGTTCCAAGTCTTGCGTGTAGACGCATCTTCATTTGTGATATTCATTCGGATTTAGATATCAAATATTCCTGTTTGGCTTAAATAACAAAACACGAGCGTTTTGAAACAAATGTTTTAATAATCTAAACTGAATATCAGTTCACTTCGCTAATAATACATAAGAAACTTCGTATTCAACTATTTTTCCTGTGATTTCTGCGCGGAATGTAAAAAATAGTCGGAATCTATTTCTGATATATAATCATATAGTTGTACTAATTTCTATTAAAACACTTGTAATAATGCGCAATAGATATTTTAATATTTCTTTTTGTACTCTTGTTGACTTGACCTAATGAAAGTAAATACTTATCACTAGGAGATTTTGGTATTAAGGAACAATATAAAATAAATACAACATTGGGTTATCATTTATACTTATAAAAATTAAACTCCTGACTGAAGGTCCTAGTGACAAGAAGTTAGATGTGTTTTCTGTGATGTATAGACATCCTCATTTAAAATATAGAATTTTAAAAATTTCTCAGTGAATAAGCACATTTTACACCTACCTCATATCCTCTTAACAACAGCCAATATACACTGTTGCAAATAAAAAACAGTTCACAGATATTAATTTCTTTAAATATCAATGAAACTTTTTATTCCCTGATAAGATATACTCGAAAATTGGTCCTCAACCTGGGATTGATCTTAATATTAGTTGAAAAAAAAACACATCCGGAGAAGTGAGCGAATGACGGCTAGATAGTTGATAGTTGTCTTATACAACAAATGTCAATCAAGATCAAAAATAGTTTATTCAATTTTAAATTTAATATCATCTTTCACTTATATATGCCTAAATATTAAATAAATTTGTATATTTTAATCTTACACCACACAACAATACTCATCTATTGTTGATTGACTGTGAAAGAACAAGTCGCAATCACGGAGTACTCGGGCTGGGCTGAACTCCTCTTTGTTCATGTAAGACTGGTAGTCTTTCTTCACTGTTGCTTCGTCTCTCCTATTATATACTCTTCACAATGACAAACTAACAATGACAGGTCAAGATAATTTCGGAACGGTATAAATATGACCATCTTTTTTTTAGTTTTAATATTTTGATTTGATTTGAATTATTATTTGGAATCAACGATTATTGCATTAATTAAGAATCGTTTTCGGAATAGAAGACGAATTTAATATTTAAAAAAAAGAAAATAAAAGTCACCGTGGAATTCATAGACACTTCCGTCTAATCACAAAAGTGTTTTTTTTTTAGTTAAAGTAGATTAATAATGCAAAGTCTATAAATATTATACAAATAAATACAATTCAACTATGGCAGGTGCACCGACTGACCTAAATACTGAATTTATGATTTCCACCGCAACTTCTTTTCGTTGCGCCTCAAATGTGATGATATAAAAAAAAACCTTAAAACACTAATAAACAGAGGACAGGTTTCATACAGAAGCCTTTGTGTATGTATCTATTTAAATGTGATAATTTTTAACCTTTTTAAAAATAACCAGAAGTGGTACAATATTACTGTTTACAGGGCAGAGTAGATAATGAGATTATTGACGTCAAATATACGAAAAAAATTATGCATTTATTTGATTTAAATTCACTACATATCATTACATTTACAGGAAGGTAAGACATACCTTTGTATTTATAATCATTAAGTAAATGTGGTTCTTACGGCGTCTCTCCCAAAGCAGTTTTTTTTAATGTACCCGCGATGAAAGCCGATTAAAAGAAATAACTTATGCATTATTAATTCAAATTTTTATTATTTATGAATTTAGATTCCGAGAAAATACCTTTGTTGTGTGACTGCAATGCATAAAAGCGCATAAAGTATTTTTTCCATAACTCATTAAATTATAATTTTTGAAAGAAAAATTAAATTCATTATCAAATTTTACATTAAGATACTTTAGGATATTTCGCGGTACACTCATTACTTCTAATTTGATTAGCTACGGTCAGTAACAGTTATAACACATTTACCTCCATTTAGTGTATCTGAATTTTGCGTCATTCGCCTTAATATTTTTTATTATTTAATTTTATTTTTTATAATTCGATAGCATGCCATTCATCGAAATTTAATCCTGTCGGCGTATTGAATACTATTTCACTTATTCATATGCCTTCTCTCCATTCCTGGCATTGTAGAAACTAGCAGTTATAGATATCATTATTATTTACATGTTAAAATTAAAGTTATTTTACTCTACGTATACAAACTGTAATACAATGTAAATTATTTCGTGTTTTTATAATTATTTATTAATATATATTTTGCGTCATGGGGAGTCTTATGACTTACCATCATACGAATGTTCATCGTGTCAATTCTATTTAAGAATAAATTACTTACCATTATTAATCACGCACCATCGCAATTCATGTTATATGTTTTAACGTTTATACCTGTATATACGTATATTCATGATTACAGCATCCGTAACTCTCTACAGTAAACCTGATTTAAAAATAGTTTTCGGTTAAATCTTGAGTGAATGGGGAGTGTATTTATATGATAACAAAAGGCATCTTCTAGGTTTGTGCCTATTACCAACAAAAACCACATCATCACAATACCAGGTGATATTGTTCTAAAGTATAAATATATGAAATTAAAAAAAATATGTTATTAACATCTATTTTCTATAATTTATTAATACTAAAACTAAGTATTTAATACAGTGAATTTCTGTATTTGATAAAATGTTATTTCTTATTAAAATATACATTTTTATACTTTAAAATTGTCAACAACTCTATACTACTACATTCACGAATAGCACATGTCTGCGACCACGTTGATTTGCATTATAAGACAAGAATAGATAACAAAAATAATCCGTGAAGTATTTTAAATATTAACCGTAATCCGACATTGTTTTCAAATAAAATTTTCATTTAGATTTTGTTGTGATCAAGTGTCGATGAGACTCATGCCATGAAAGAGTCTTTGATGAGAGTCTATTATAATATATTTGATTAAGATTAATTATCAATCTTCACTTTTTACCATTCGTGCGATTATATATCACGGGTTAAATATGTGTATAAAGTTGTGTGCAGTGACGGTGTTCCTGTTCCCACAAAGCGCGGAATATCTCTCGCACGTACGTTGTGTTATCGTGAAGTACGCGGGATTGCTACGTGAACGGTGCTGGCGCGATGGAGCCGCGATGTCGCTGCGATATCGCAAGCAGCGCCCGCCACTAAATCACCCAGACCTCGGCATCGGATTTACCATCAAGCCGCTCCCCATACACCCGTTGCGACGCTGTTATACCAGATAAATAAACCGCGCGTGGGCTACTTTAACGCATTGCAACGGATTTTGTTTTCATTCAACTTTATAACGCCTTCAAACGAAACAACAAATTCAAATAACTCTTCTCACAAGTGTAGTACATTTTATCAACTGACTAACTTTATGCCTTATGACACTATTGTCACTGACAAAACGTCTGATTACTCTTATAAAGCAATGATGTGATGTAATTTAAAATAAATCATAATTAGAACGATATCCTAAGATAACGACTAACATAAAATTCTCATTATTTTCTATATAATATTATACGTTATTTATCATACATTAAGATATTTTTTTCGTTTTTCATTATCGCAGAGGATCCATTTTCCTCCTCTGGTGATAGAAGTTGTGGACGCTGTCACCACAACGCAGTTTACAATAGAGCTCCTGGTATGTTCAATAACTGTAAGAAACAATCATTCCTTGGCTTTATCGGACATAGGGCGTATATTGAATATGACAAGTACCATCTGTTTTGTTCTAGTTTCAGTAATCGCCTGGCATCAAATTTCCTTCTTAAGACAGTAGCTAACCGTTTGCCCCATAATACGGATGTCTCCCATTCAGTTTACAAACCACATAAGTGGTGGCATTGAAATGGTAGTGAGGTTTCTTACGATCCCGTTATACGTACGAAGGACTATTCACGACTCTTATCGTAAATAAAAAATAATCTAATTTGATCGGTTAACTGTATAAGTATTGAAAAACTCAAAAAAACTACCTGATCTACCTTGATAGTATTTCAATAAACAACAGGTGCAAAGCTTACCTCCTTCAAATCCTAAGATCGACAGCCGTGAACGCATATGAATGAACCACATCAACCATGAAAGGGCGTTTTATTTATTCGAAGAAAAAATTAATATTCAAATAAATTGCATACTAATTGAAACGTGTGTAATTTAATTTGTATTGATAATTACTGAGACACAAAATTTTGTGAACAAAAAATCTCTAGCTTCTACAAATTTTTTTAACTGTACGCCGAGATCCTCACTGACGGATTTCGCACAGAATGCTAATTGTAATGAATATTATCAACTGTAAATTCTACAATACCTGCTCACTTACGTTACCTTTACTGAATATGATAATTAGTATTTATATAAAAACAAAAAATTCCAACATCATAACATAGACACGATTAAGATATACACATATATAAATTTTCACTGAGTACAAAATAAACTTTTTTTTTCAGTAAAAGAAATAAACATGAGTACAAACCTATAAAACTTAAAATAAAAAAGGTTAAATCGTATAGATATGTTGTTTTTATTACTACAAATACCAAGTGAATAATTTGAAATCTTAACGTTCGAGCTTCGGCATTCAGTTGCCAGTCCGCCACCTGCCCAATAGCAGTAACTGACGAACAAAGAGGTTCTTTTATTGCACCGACTTGGATTATTATGTTTATTTTTTTTAAACTCTTCCGATTGAATCTCATCATCGTTAATTTATTTTGGTAATATATGGTGAATTAGTAATAAAACATTAATTTATATACACTCTTCTTTTTCCCAAATTAAACCATAAAGATAACTGTGTGGTTACAAAAAAAAATATAAGTCGATTAGTTTCCTAGTTTAGTATATTTAATATTTTACGTTTTATGAAAATTAACCTCTAAATGCTTAATTAACTATAACAAATATCATACGATAGCAGAAACTTCTATTAAGCACAGAGATCGAACCTGTAATGGTCGACGTAGCGGCATTAGTAGGTCGGGTACCAACTACTAATCCACTATACAGGCAGTTTTTTTCTCATTCGAAAGTCATATAACAACCCCGCAACAATATAAACTTGCAACGTCATTCCCCAGCCTACAATCATGGCCTCCTCGAGATAATTTCATTCTTTCATAATTTGTACTTAACAAAAAAGGCAAGACTCTCGAATAATATAATTATGTGTGTTTTCTAGTGTAGTGTGAAATGACTAGTTCAATAGGGCTTTCCGGAACGGTTTCGAAATTCAAAAAAAAATACAAATCATCAACCAATTTCACATGTGAATATCGGTTCCACCTATGTAAGTGTTTAAAATATGTACCACATTTTTCAAATCAAACGATTTCAAAACCCGCAACCTCTCTTTTTTAATGATTAACATAAATATAGATACAATTATCGCCCATGGTTCCTCACTGAAGTCGGTGTTTACAAATGTATTCCATGGCTATAAAATATCTCAAAAAAGTTAAAGACGTAAGGAATTAACTACACAGTTAAAACATACGCCATTCTAGCATTTTAGATATAACCTCGTATTTCTAAATTGCACATTTTACATAAACTATTTATTACATTCAATCTGTTCAAAGACTTCTATTTGCAAATACATAAATATTTCACTTCTTTTCAATTTGTTTCTTGCACAAGTGGAATCTTCGAATGCTTTAGTGGCGTAGTAGTTTTACCGATTGCCGTGTGACACGAGACTCCTGGGTTTGATTCCCGGACCACAGGAATGGAGTCTGGATAGTGATAGCCATCTGACTAGCTACCACCCTCGTTGCCAATTTGCCACAATAACAGGATAGCTGTGTTCCGACAGTGTTACATCTTAGAGTTGGACGTATTTTGAGCGAACACGCTTTACCACCTATGGTTTTATTGTCGCTTAACATCAAGTGAAATAGCGGTCAAGGGTATAAAGTTGATGGAGGTACGATTCTGAAGTAGTAAAGATTATAGATAAAAATTTACCTAAGCATATAAGAACTGTTATTTGAATGTTAATGACATTTTCTATTGTAAAGCATATCAAGACAATAATTGTTTATATACAATGAAAGTTTTATAATTGCGGAATCTCACAGAAACAACTGACTTATTATAAATTATAGGGCCCCAAATGCTATAGAGATATTCTTAATGAAGGTAGCATAACAAGTATATATATTAGCTACCATTAAATACAAAAGTAAGGGCAATCAATATAGCAAATAATAATTAACAAATTTAATTAAGTGCCATTAATAGATATTATTAGCCTTTAAAAGGGCTCACCTTGTCATCTCTGATATTTATTACAAATTTATTTATGTAATTATTGTAAATCCACTATAATAATATATATTTTTTATGACATGAATGTGAAAAATAAATAGTAAATACTAGATGTAGCAGATGCTCATCAATAAATTACGTGCAATCCAAAATTATAACAGCAGTGTTTTACTTTGTATGCGGTCGATTTTAGGCCATGTACTCTTTGGTCCTCAAATCGTTACTTTTAATCAATAAAACTTGTGTCATACATTTTATAATTACTAAAAACAACACATATTGTTTAAAATATTTAAATATTAACATGTGTAGTACTCTATATATTAGCATTGTAATTAAAATTTAAATTCATAACATAAAAACTATCTACTATCCCCTTCCAAATCTCCAAAAGCGTATTCGTGCAAGTAATTCTTTGGTCATTTTACGGGGACTGTGATCAGGTGGCGTGGGGAGCAATTGAATCCAGGCTAATCCCGAAAATCTCATTCGAGTGACGCTTGACTGCTACATTGAGGGGTCGCTCAGGGTCCCGCCTCTTGATAGGAGCCTCGCTATATTTGATTGAAACGTAACTTATGATCCAAGATTACACGCGTTTTTGATCTCGCACCTGTTACCGATTAAACTCGAAACAACTCCGATATCACCTGTCCAACGATACTATCACTTGTCGTGACACGTTTGTAACTTTAACAAACGGGCAAAAGTGCGGGGAAGCGGCGTCGCGGGTCAAATTTTCGGCTCATTCTACTTTACTAATTATGAAAAACAACATCACGAAAATTATCGTAACAAAAATTACGATACGTAAATAATACAACCGTTATCTATTCATCAAAAATACTGCTTAGGCGACAAATATTTTGAATAAGGTCGAGTGAAACGTTATAACAATAATTTAGCTGCAGAATTCTTGAATTAAAATAGTTTAGAATAACAAGCGCACTTCGTTACGTTAATGATAACGATGTTTGCTCTGTAACGAGCCTCGGAAGCCGGCAATAAACCCCAACGACATCAGTAGCACGCCAGCGGACACAAATTGACAAGCAATATTTCAAACACGATGATTATCATATCGGACCGCGAATGCCATAAAGTTGTAACGCTAGGGTTGAGCCCAGTGAATGGAACAATTACTCGGTTAGTGTCGCGACAATAACTTCATTAGTGACAAATTGCACGCCTCTCTACTAGCGCATGGTTGGCGCGGCTAATGTGTTTTGTTGGCGCTGGGGCGTCCTTGATTATCTTCATTGTACCCCGTTGCTTGATATTACTTTTTACTGCGTCACTACTATTCATTATTACGATATTACACCGTGACGATATATTATGTTAATGAGAATAAGCACAGAAAAGTTTCGGCAATTATAAATATGCCAACAATACTTTATTTCGTCAACTGAGGAAAGTGTTCATAAATCTTTATTTTTTTCATTACTCTGCCAAATATCTCTTACCGTAGCAATTAATTTCTCTGGTTTAACAATAAATTACAAACACTACAGAGATATAAATAAAAACTTTTATTCAAGATTGTAAAATGAAAGTCATTTACAATAAATCCATTAAGTACTTTCTTTCACGTTTTTCACGTGTTACCTTTAAGTGCCTCCGTGGCGCAGTGATGTATTGTTTATTTTAAAACACCTGCGTCCAGGGTTCGATTCCGGAAACACATGATTACTTTTAAGAATAAGGGTTTTCTTGAACCTCCTATTAGCTTAAACATCAATAACAACTTCAAGCAAATCAGTGTTCCGTCAGACATACACGTAAGAGCCAGAAGTATGGTGAGCGAGCACGCTTCAACTCATTGTCACATAGTATTAGGCGAAATTAAGGTCCAGTGTTACCACGTTGCCGACAAAAACAAATCCAAATACATGCCGTAGCTAATTAGGGATTGCAAAATTTTGAATCGCGTTATTTTTTAAAGATTGAAGATAATGATGTACCGAACATCAGTAAAGGGGAGACACGGCATATGTCAATGATCATATCCCTTGCCACCCCTTGCCAATTACTGAGTTGCCTAGCGATGTCAAGGGGACGCCCGGAGGGGATTAAATAGTTTATCAATAAAATTACTATTAATTATCATCATTTACCGGCACTTAAATTTGTAATCCACCTGCATAGGGTTCTTACCGTACCATTTCATTATGCAATGATTGACGTTTTATCTTTGTGTATTCCGCATATAAAAATACAATAAGATAACATGTGGATCCTTTACTTTACTGTAGTAGTTCGTATATATTATAACAATGTAAAACGGTAATATTTGTAATAAATTTTATAACTATAACTGTAAAGTTACCTTTTTCTTCCTTCCTTTAACGCTCATTGTATTTTCAAGTTATATAAGAACAAAATTAATATAAACTTCATAAATACAGGTAAAGTAATCGCAGGCCTAACCAGGTCTTAAATATAATCCATCGATCGACAAACCACCTAGATACCTTGGTTAGGTTGCAAAAAAAAACATAGAAATGATTGATTTTGAATTTTTCACTTTTTATGTTACAAAAATGTTAACCTTCCTTATGTTTAAAATGAAACGATGTTAACTGTTACTACTGTTTAAATTGTGTTATGAGTTTGTACACAGTAAATAAAAAAAACGAACTCAAAGCAAAAAGTAAACATAGCTTTTATGTTAACAATAGGCAAACAAATCAACCCTTACGTTAATATTTTAACGTCACCTAAGCATGTGCAAATAACTTGAAGCGTTACTAAGTTACAAGCGCAAGCGAAAATAATCATTTCTATTAAGAATTTATTGATATTTGCTATTAAAAAAAGAGCGACAATTAGTAAATTACTTTATAGTTTTATTAATTCTTTTATTCTATTACAACTACACTTCTATTTATTGGGTGAATCGATTTTGGCAATGTATTTTGTTACTTAGAACACGGGTTCCGTGAGACAAGCTTGTGTTAGCGCGGAAGTTAAAGATCCTCATAAAGTTTCAATTTTCTTCTATCGTGGTTAACACTTCTGTTGTACTATTTTTCATTATGTTAATTATAATTTGATTGTAAATTTTATGTTTTGTTATTATTAATTTAAGCTGCAGTGATGCTTAAAACTAGAAACTCGGAACCCGTTGTTTTAACTTATCAATTGTAGATAAGAAAAATTAAATAACAGTTTGCTCGAATTTTGTGTTATATTTTTTGGCCGTTAATAACAATATTGCTTTATATTCTTTTATTAAAACGAAATATGAGGACTTATTAATATATCAAATTACTACGGATGTAAATAATAAAGCAAAAAAAAACTTTCCGTAAACTCAGTGTTAAGGACAGCTACTTCACACTCCAACAAGAACTCCGGCAATTTTCAGCATTTTATAAAGCTTTTCGCGTTTTAAAGTCTGAGAAATCATAAATTGTTCACTTGATAAATAAAAACTTTTACTCTTAAAATGCTTCCAAATGAAATGCTTCAAATATGTTATAATATCTCGTATAAATAATTTTATTTATAATTTGTTAATTTTTGAATTATGAATTTTCTAAAAACTGCTGACAGAAAATTTAAGTGCTGTAATTGTCTGTGGTTTTATTATAAAGATTTACTCTTAAGTTCGTATACTTATCTTCTTGATATCGAAACTTAAGAAAGGTTTGATACAGTATTAATGTTAGAAAGTTTACGAATCAACTTAAATTTCACAACCATCCGATTTATATTGAACTTGCCGAAATATTTATTTAAATCGCAGAAATAGAAAATAATATAAAAGTGTATATTCACACGAAACTATTTTTTACTTTCTATAAATATTGTAGTAAGAATTTTGCAACGTAAAAAGTGTATATATGGAAACATCTGATCGTTTGTATTTTAAAACCTTCCAGAAACAAATATAACACAGCGTGCTAAGATAAAACTGTGGGGTGAAACAATCGCCAGTATTTGAAGATCATAAGTCGACAAATAATGGAAAATATTATCAATTGCACAGTCCTACTGGCGTATAAAATTATAAAGGGGGAAATTTAATACTGTAGTAATAAAAGGTCGTTTATTTTTTCAAATTTTTGTTACATAATCTATTTAACGCTAGATCTAGTATATTTGCTTATGTCACAATGAACTATTTTTAACTAACTTATGCTATAAAATTAAATTAAATTGATATTTTTCTTAACCTTGTTATATATACGAGTACACATTCAATAATTATCATTTATATGATTCATGTTACAATTGGACATTAAGATCTGTAAAAACTTTTTTTCAAATTTATTTTTAGAAAGATTTTTTTTTTTTTGGAAAATAAGTACTCTAGTTACAGCTATACATGATACTAAAATAAATCTTTAAGAACGCCACAAGACATTTCAATATGATAGTAATTTTATACTCCATAACAGTTTAACTATAAGAAATAAAAGTTGTAATTTATATACGAGTAAGCATATCAATAACATTCGCACCTTTACATTCCACCGACTTATCCTAGTAACAGGTCAACTACTATTATCAAATTCAATTAAACAAAAGCTTATAAAACGTTATCACATTTCGTGTGAATGAATTTCGAAGCAAGCTGTCATCATCGCTTACAACACTTATAATCCTTTTTTACGAAGATGCGTCGATACTGATAAAACAAGCCGCTGGCTAACAAAATGTCCGTTTGTATCTAATACCAGAAAAAAAAAGAAACAAAGGGTACACCTTTAAGTCGGGCAAGGAGATACTATAATAGCGTTAACACTTATTAACAATAGTTTCAAGCTTTTATTACCTGTAATTCCCCGTCTGTGTTTAATAAAGGAAAATAAAGTGTACTTAATATATACATGTTAATATTAAGCACTGAATATTTTTAACGTTATAATGGTATACTATTAAAACTATCGAAATTTTAAGATTCAGTATGCTTTTTCTATTACCTACTTACTTTATATTTATATAAAGTATTTACGTATTTACGCCTTTTTAATGGCCGAATTATAAGCTATTCTTTACTTACTAACATCGATTGAACGATCCATCATCGCCTTAGGCTCTTTCGTAATAAGTAGACCGATATGACCAATATTGAAGAGAATACAGTCGGAAAAGTCGGTCAATACGTGGTGACAATATTTAATTAATCGAGCCTCCAAATTGAATTGGACGCACAGGCTGATTACTCGCAAGGATGTATTAACACGTTTATCACCGTGTATATAACATAATAATAATTACTACAATTATCGAATTAAAAAAGATTTTCTTTTAATTTTTTAGAAATTAGGAATTCTATGATTTTTTTGAAGTCTTAATCGATTTTTTTTTGTAAAAGTCCGAAATATTCATTTACAATGTTTACAAAAGTGTATCTTAAAAATAAAACAAATTTTGCCTATTATTATACCTAATACTTTAAAATAATAATTTATCGCTATAAGTCTAACCATCTATAAATAAAAACTGAAAATAACATTATAAAACATAAAAAGTGCGAGTTCATTGTTCTACATTTATCAGTCACCTTTTAATTTTATGAGAAATTTCTGGATATCTTATAGCTCTAAAAACAGTTATCAAAGCCGGGCTATTTTATAAAGAAGATATATAATTATAGTATACGCCCCAAAATGAGAACCGCACTTAGCGTCGAAATTAAAATGAGAGATGTTTTCGTGTACGGAAATAGTAAAAATAATAAGTTTCAAATAAATTGAATAATATATAGTTTAATATTTTGTGCCCGTCCTTTAGGCACCACTTAGGGACCTCCCCGGGTGCCGGGCTGTGGTCGGGGCTCGTAATGAGGACGCGGGGGCTGCGCACGCGCCGCGACACGCGTCCCTGTTCATTACCAACCTCTTTGCCAACTTTATTATTTTTCGCCACGTGCCTATTATCGTGGTTTTTATTTTTTTTCTCGATAAACTCCTTTCGGGTCGTGTAATCGGATCCAGTTGAGTAAATAGGGAGAGGATTAGCGAATCGTTGACATAATATCCGATCGTGAACGATATGTGATTCAATCAATATAAACATGCCATTTAGTTGGGTTACAAGGCCTAAAGGTTAATATGGTTGTATAGGTAATGCTCTGTTAATAGATTTGGTCATTAATTTTTTCGTAGAACGTAAAAAATTTTCAATGCATATATTAACCTCACTCTACCATAATATAAAAATATAAGATGTTAATATCAAAGTAAGCAATTTTACTTTATAAATCCATTGTACTTATATCCTTAATAAGTTATAGGTCTAAATAAAGGAAAATTTTTCTCTCCAATTTTGTATTGTTTTAATAACGTCTTATGGTTAACCGTTACTAATATTTACATAGCGTGTCTTTTAATTTGGAATGCCCACTACTACACTTACTGACTGATTTCCCGATGCTTGTTATCGCGTCACTTAAAAAATGTATCACACACGTCACGAGTATGAAACGCGAATTCTAATTGCATGTGGGCATGGACAAATAATGCTTTTGATTCCGGACCACCGAGAAAGCTCGTTTCAGATAGAGGGCGTCACTCAGTAGTGCGTCCTTCAACGGATGCGATTTCACAGCCCTCGCCCGGAAGGCGCACGCTTATTAGAAAGGGCTGTCGGCTTTGCCGCATTCATCCGAGTCTAGGAAACGTGCTCTCGTACATTTTATTCGCTTGAAATCAAGTTGGATTTGTAAAGACGCGTGTATGGCACGTGCCGATCCAGTGGGTCCATTCTACGCACGGCTATTTGTTTTTACGTGATTTAACATGTTTGTACGAGAAAGGTTTTTTGTTCCGAAAGTTTACCTATAGAATTAATATGTTCCGCTATTAATACTTGTTTAACACCCACGGTTCGCAATAAAAAAGTTTTAAATGTTATATCTCGTATCTATTTGTGTTAAAATTTTTGGTTTGTTGTTTAACACTTTTGTTTATTATGATACAATTTTGCAGAATATTACATTAACTTTACATAAATGAATTAATTTAAGAATCTGTTTTAATCTTCAATTTTGTTTCTGTTAATGTAAATATTATGCTTATCACGATAATTCATATTATTTATTTCATTCACTAAGGTCGAGCTATCTAGTGTTAATAAACCATCTAAACGTAATCGTAAGTTTTTAAGATATTAATTATATCCGACTTCGTTAAAATTCGACATGATCACATATCTTCCAAATACTATAGCAACCATAGATATATTTTTATTCGATTGTTTCTCATTTTTTTTAATAAAAAGAAACATGTTTGACCAAAGCAAACACCAAAAAAATATAATGTAATCAATAGCTTTTCAAAAAATTATTTGTTACAATCAGCTCTTACCAAAATGCACGTGCAAAGTGTTAGGGTTATTAAGCATTATACCCGATTCGATCCATATGAAATTATTTCTACCCACTGAGCAGCTACGTAAGGGATATTATAGCATGTTCGTTGGGTGCACAGGTGTTTCAACAGCGGTAGCTCATCATTAAGGTTTTTTGATTTTTGCTGGTGTCAAAAATCTAGTGTCAATGATCATCTGAGTAAAAACGACTGAAACATGTTTTTCCTATGCTAAATGGTAATATTTTTATTTTATCAGCAATCAATTTACAGTGGAAATCAATTTCACATCATATTGAGGAACACCAAGATTTATCAGTATACTCTAGCTCTCACGGCTATGTCAATCTGTCAAGCGTTGCCGGAATATAGTAATGCTCTTGTAGCAGAAGATTGATATTGAGTGTAGTAGCTAGCCAGGCGGGTCTAGTACTCATATAGTATAATATGATCATATACTATATCGTATAATAGTCATTTTCCGCTAATCATCTGGCCTGAAAGGCGATTCCCGGACCTCCGTGATACAAGACAAGTGACAAGGCACTGTGTCACGGTGGCAGCTGGCATGTGTCGTTATCTGGCACACAGCCAAATAAAGAGACAAGTTAAGTCAAGTTGAAGGTAAAAGAGGATCTTCGTGCTGGTATCATTGGACATAGAGGGAGCCTTCGATAATACCGGTGGCCAGATATACGGTGCAGACTGGCCGAGACTCGCTGCCCCGTAAACCTACGATGCCTTGTCGACAGCTACTTTAGCGAAAGGTGTACGTTAGGTACGCGGGGGCTGAGTGGGCAGAGAGACCACCAAGGGATGCGTGCAGAGATCCATCGGTGGCCCAACCTTCTGGACTCTCCTCCTGAATCCGCTCCTTGTGGAACTGGTGAAGCGCGAGTCGCACTGCTAAGCGTTCGCAGACCACGTCGTGCTGATCTTCTCCGGCTAGAAGACCGAGGAGATTCAGAACAAGCTTAGGTTTGCACCACACAAAACAAAGGTGATGGTGCTAACTAATAAGCTGAAGTACGAGAACCCAATACTGAGCACGGGAGGGTAGCCCTTGAGCCTAACCCGGGAAATCCGGATACTAGGCCTGACTGTTAATGATAGGCTCACGTTCAACACTCATGTGAAGAACGTGTGCCGTAAAGCCCAAGGGCTATAAGTATCTCGGGGCTTACACCCGGGGGTAATCAAGGCGATGTACCTGGCGGTGCTGGAGCCCATCATTATGTATGCACCGAGTGTGTGGGCGCCAGCGGCTAAGAAGCTGCTGGTACGTAGACAGACGCGGTGCTGAGGGGATTCGCGCAAAAGGTTGCGCGAACCCACAGGACTCCATCGCTGAACTCGGCCCTAGTACTTGCTGGGCTGCTTCCGCTGGAACTGCGGATCCAAGAAGCGGCCTCTTTATAAGAGATAAAGAGTGGCCGCTCCCGGCAGGTACTAGGGAACCGAGACTTAGAAGTGCCCGCCAGATTCAAGAGACTGCCACACCCTTCTGAACAAGCAGGTGTGGAGTTCTCCTGCCTGAACGGACGGGCGGTGGTTGACCAGCTTCCCACCAAGACTGCCGAAATTTACACCGTCGGCGGCCGTATTGAGGGTAAGGTGGGTGCGGCGTTCGGCGTAATGCGGGACGTCGTAGAGACTTTTAGTAAAAAGCTCAAGCTGGGAAACTTCTGGACCGTCTACCAGGCAGAGCTGCAGGCATTAGCAGAGGCGATAGGGCACGTGGCCAGCGGGTCAGCGCAGTCATGCGTCATTCTGACTCGAGATCCGCTCTCGAGACTGTCGCAAGTCCTGACACCCTCCACCCCTTAGTGTTGAAACTGAAAGAGAATATAAAGATAGCGAATGTGAAAGGAATGGAATTGAGATTGTACTGGGTGAAAGCGCACGCGGGAATGGAGAGCGGATCAGCTGGCCAAAGATGCGGCCCTAAAGGATAACAGAAGACCCGTATACAAGGAGTGTCCTATCTTTTTCGTCATGTGACAGATCCGGCTGATAGAGCACGGGGCGCGGGGGATTTTCCTCATACTTGCACAATATAGGAAATTTGAATCTATTAGAAGTAAGAAACAAGATGTATTAGAAATAAGGAAAAGAGAAAAATGTAAAAATAAAGAAAATCTGCCTACTTCATTCAAGCGAGATGCGTGAAAGAAAGAAATGGAATGTGGTAATAATGTGATAATGGAAAGGTGTGGAAACGAGAATTGAGAACGGAAGAAGAAGTATGCCAGCGAGATATTATTATAAGCAAAACAAAAAACATGATGTGACTAGGCCCTCTCACAATGAGACAGGGGGAACGAGTAAATAAAAAAAAATAAAGAGAAAGTCTTCATTTTTCAGCTTTGCTAGCTTCGTTTTTAGTGCCGTATTATACACCCAATACCTCCTTCTATCAGTACCGATGTATCCTGGTACAACTTGGTGGTAGAAAAATGCAGTCGGTTTCCGAAAGGAGATCCCACTACCTCTAGAAATGATCACGACGACATGTCGGTCGCTTGTTTAATTGTGCACAAAAAATCACCACTTTCTTTCCAGAAAGCTGAGGAACTTTCCAAATATTTCCCTCTCAACACCAAAAAAAAAATGTTTATATCAATATATCTACTACCAACGAACATTACCTTTTGTACTTATTTATTGAATTAAAAATAACTGTATCTCATATTCAACACTATAACATTCAATCTAAATAACCACGATACCATTTATAACTCTGTTTAACTTTGATGGTATGAACATTTTTGCATTTCTTTTTTTTAAATAAATTATACAATTTTCTCGTAAAAAAATTAAGTTTAACTTAAAGAAAATAAAGTACTTGAAGTTAATTAATTGATGCTTAAGGAATCAGAAGAAATTAACGCTGCCCCGTGAAGTAAAAACTTTCGTAAGAGCATTATAAAACTCAAAACTAACAAAGCAGAATAACAACCTTTCGACATAATTGGATGATTTGGCTTTCTAAATGCGTTGGTAATGGTGCTTAAAACCAAAATAAAAATACTTTTAACGTTATAAAAACATGTAAATATATTTTCATGAGGCAACGAGACCTAGAAGTAAGATATAATTATATTTTAATTGTAAAAATATTCAATACAGTAATAAAAAAAAATACTTTTACGACCAATCATTTCCATGATATTACCATATGGCCATGTCTGTAATGTAATTATTTTATTATTTTACGTTATATGAGATGAGTTTAATGCCTAATTAATCCTTAACCGATTTTTGCACGTTGTTATAACCATTAGAGATAATAGACACGTATGAACTTCTTTAGTTTAGATTTGTTAAAAGTTCTTAAAATATTTGTATGCCATTTTGAAATCAAACCTATGATTAGTCACTCTTAAAATAAAATATTTTTATCACTGCTTAAGTAGACAAACGCGAGCGAATGGGATTATTAAATATATACTCACATATTCCACTTAATTACCGGTTACTGCATCAAATTACGTATTTATGAAATACCTACTAACTGAAACCGGCAAACATTATACTGCGGGAATATATTTTATATTATTTACGTTATTAAACATGAACGATGCCATAGCTTTTTTTTCACAAATTCACTTTAAGGGTTAAACTGATTATACTGAATTGGATTTTATTCACAATATTTTGACTAAATTTTTTTAACACAAAAACCTGTTTTAATGCCTATGTCTTGCGCTTCTTTATCAGCTGCTACCTCATACTTTTTTTTACTTCTAGTAATACGTCAGATTTTATTTAAGATTTTTATGGTATAAACATAGAAATATGTCACCTAGATACTCCCTAGAGAAACTCTCATATAAACAACACAAGGGAAAATAAAATGCTTAGCGTTAATAATACCGTCGAAAAAGTGCAGCGCTTTTTCCCAAGAACACTTATTCCTTTGTTCCGCCGATACGATAGGTACGTGAGTTTTGGCTTGTTTTTTGAACTTAACAATGAGGCGGGAGAGGGTGCAGGGGTGCGACACGTGGCCCGAACCCGAGACCTTACCATTAAAAATAACTTAAACAATCCAAATTAACCTTTATTATTTGAATGATAAAATACATTTTAGATTGATTGCTGAAGTACATGGAAAGTAGAACTAATTTTGCGTCGTGAGACGAACCAAGCGGGTATGCAATGCATTTTTCTATTTATCTAATAAACGTAAATAGTAACAACCACAATTTAGAATTCAAGAAGATATTTATTTGACCTGCACTTGATTATTTTTGTTAAATATCGATAAAATAAGAACTAAAAGACGTATAAAATAATTTAATCTTTTTGTGGGGAAGTAATAATGTACATAATGATTAATACAATAGGCTAATTATATCTGATAAGCACTTTCAATAACATTTTTCGTCGTCTGTGAACTGACACTTGACCTCAACAGACACACGATATTCAGTGACAATAAGATCCTTGATCAGTGATTCTCAACCTTTTTTCTAATACGGCACACTTTTACCTATTTCAAAATTTGGCAGCAAACAATAAAAAATACAAAAATAAAAATTATTCACTTGCGACAAGCTGCGTAAAATAGTTTATAATAATAATTTTAGATGAAATAAAATAATATGTTCTACAAAAATAACAGTCCGTTCATAAAGACATTAATTACACTTTAACGATATGAATATTTTTAATGTGAAATTTGTGCTTGATGTTTTTTTAATAATTTCATTTATATTTAGCCGTGAAAATGACAACGCTACTCAGATATCGTCTTCTACATTTAACAATCTTGATCTTGTTTTAGTTTTAATGTTGGTTAATCCTGAAAATCTGAATTGTTACAAATAATATGTTGAAAATTGTAATAACATATTTAAAGCTTTTTTGACATTCTTTAGATAATCGCATCCAAAATGAATTCATTGATTCTTGAAAATGTTTTGGGATTTAAATATCTAACATATTCAATAATATGAATATATTTCCTTATCTAAAATTTCGCGGCACACAAGTGTCGCGACATAGTGGTTGAGAATCACTGCTCTAAATGAAGAAGTGTTCTTCTCCAGAATACTATTTCTTTCACATGTATGATAGCCGGAACACTGTAAACACAAATAGAAATTAAAAATGAAAATAGAAATAGAATAGAAATTAACTCTTAATAATTCTCACGTCAACGAGTTCCGTTCAACAAATTTGTCCGCTTCTCAATAAAGATACTTCAAACAAAGTAGTATTATTTCTCATTTCTTAAAAATGATAATTCTAAAGAGATACAAAAATAGAAAAATAGAAAATTCTAAAGAGATACAAAAAAGATACAAAAGCAGAGCTGGTTACCAGGAATTTAGAAAAGCTAACTTTGCTCTATTAATCATTATATTATTCTACAATGATTAAAAGGGCTAGGTTTTTTAAGAGATTGTTTCACTAGATATGCTATTAATGCACGAAATAATTTTTTTTATCTATATCTCCAGACATGGATATCAGGGACTGTGTCTATCTCTCCGTTTTATTTGTCGTTTTTTACTTCTTATTTTTATTATTTGTTATTCCTCTAATTTTCTTTTTGTTTTTAACTTCACATATACTACTTATACGTGTGTTAGTAACATTTACTACCATGTCTTGTCTAGTATATCTAACTAACTTTTTGTTTCCTTCTGTTTTCAGGTTTTCTCAAAAACGATGTATCTGCGAGTTGCGGCTGCGCTTTTATTGTCACTTGTTCCAGTGGAGACTTCTTTTCTCTGCGACCACAATGGAAAGGTAAGTTTTTATTTTCTTTTTCTTTTACTTTTCTTTACTTCTATTATGTCCTCATTTCCATGCATCCATCCTTTTTATTTTCTGCTTTTTCTTTTTATGCTGATTTTCCACCTTTAAGCTGGTCCATTTTACCACTAAAATGATGCCAGTTTACTACCTATCTTAAATTTCTAATTTTGCTGCTTCCATTTCTAATTTTTAACCTTTGATGACCTGCCGTTGTGGCCCAGGTTTTCAGCCTGATCAGACATGCCACTGGGGTGCCCTCAATAGTAGGCTATACTTGCCCGAGCCAGTAAGTTTCCCTTCTTCCTCACTGGACACTCGCTGTTGAATGCATTGTGGTCCGTTTGATCTTGCTTCACACTAATGCAGTTGCAGCAGGATGGAACTGCGTTTGCAATCCAGTCAGCGCACTGAGTTTTCATATGGGCTCCCCGCGATGGCTACATTTTAGCTCGGTTTCTTAACAAAATCTTCTGCCATGACCGTAGCCAAGGCAGAAGGAGTACTGAAGCAGAAGGGAGTAGTCTTCCACTCGGACCCTTTGAATATCTATGTGCGCCACTGCTGATTCCACCATTCTGGACACGACACCACACCTCAGGATATACTTTCAGGACCACGTTGTTGGTATGTGGATTTCTAGTCCTTTTCTTTTGAATCCTCAGAGCTTTTACGATTTCGTCGTCTCTATTTAGCTGTAGGACATCTTTGAGGACCACAAGTGGATCTTTGTTTTTCATACCCTTGACCAGTAGGGACTTCCCTGCTGCTTCCAACCTCTCTTTCACCCTCTCTCTTTTCCCCACTTTAGCACATCCGACTATGACCTTTCCGTCCTTTGTTTTTCTTATCCTATCTATATTTACCCCTCTCTCTTTTGCCCTGACCGCTTTCCTGATTTTTGTCAAACTTCTTCTCCTGTGTCTGTCCCACTTCTGGAGGTGACCACTACGGAGTGCAGCGTTATCCGCTCAGGCCCGCGAAGATCTCCTCATGCCTGTAGCCGCTACTCTCGCGTATGTGATCTTCTCCAGAATTTCGTTCTGTTTTTCCATCTGTTGGTTTATTTTCTCTATCTTAGTGTGTGTTTCTTTTATCAATTTTTCTTGTTCTTCAATTCTTTTCGTTAATTCCGTTACTTCCATCTCTTCTCTTTCTTTTGTGTGGTCTTCCTCCATTTCTTAGGGGGGTCATTCATTTGTTCGGATGCAGCCTTGGCCTCCTTTACCAGCTGATACATCCGGTCGATGGTCTGGGTAACTTCGGTCTTTATGTCGTCTTATTTTGCCTTGTTGAGGCAAGCCCTTACTTCGGCCACCCTGCTGGTGTATACCAGTCTTTTTGGCAGCTCTTCTGTAATTTCGGCGGTAGCTCTTTGAGCTGCCGCCTTACTTAGCTTGGCTGGTTCCGGCTTTGTGAGAGCCTTTGTCATTGTCGTCGTCGTCGGGGATTTTGGCCGATTTGTCGCGCTCCCCGCATCCCACTCTCCGATACTCCGCTTAACGGAAGTATTCAAGGTTCTTACTACTGGAATTCGTATTCCCATCATTTCGTCGGGGGAACGCGTTAACTTCTAATAAAGGTCAATTTCTTAAAATAATGTTATATTTAAAAAAATAAATATACAATAATAAATGCCCTCGTTTTATTAGTGTTTTTACACTAACGCTGTCAAAAGAAACCGTACTCTATTTTTGGTGACTAGTACCAGTCAATAGTTTAATTAAATAACCTTAATTTTCTATAAATATAGATCTTTTGTCTATAATTATTTTATTGTTGTTCCAGCAGCTCTCCAAGACGGTTACACAGCGCTCGGAACAACGAGGAGCCGAAATCTGTACAAAATTTTTCAGGGAAAAAAATTTGTTTTGGGGACTGTTGGCGATAAAAACTTACCTAACCAATAGAAGAAGGGTGGGTGGGGGGACGTTTTCCGCGTTTTGTGCAGTTTTGCAGCAGAAAAAATGCTGTGGGCGTATGCGGGGCGTTAAGGCACACCGGCTAGCGCAAAAACTGCGCGAAAAAACCACCGCTAAAAAGGGAGGTGCTGCTAAAAGGGGATTTTTAAAGGATTTTAGGTACTTTGTCAGGGATAGGGGGCCAATAAGGGTTTGGGAGGATATGGGTAAAGAGGCTGAGACTAAAATACAACAAAATTTCAAGCACACGAGGGCGAACACCGACTTTTTCGACTTTATGAACAATATTAGTATTGGTAAGAATTTTACAGTAAATCGTCTAAATGGGTACCACCGCCGCTGCTGCATCTTTATTTAGTATATGTCATCAAGCAAAAGAGGTACTATATATTATAATAAAATTTAAACATTAACAAAAGCGTCAACAAAGTGCCTCTGACGTAATGGTTTACCGCTTGCCTTGTAACAAAGTTCTGCGAGAAATTTTAATTCATTTTTATTATTTTTTTTTATTATTTACTTTTTATTATTTAAAAAATCTATCTTAAAATTAGATATCTCTAAAATCACTTTAAATAGTCATTCATTTATTTACATCAGATCACAATACGCCTTCAACGTTTCTATCAAAGGAATTTTGTAATTCCTTTGATAACAAAAATGGATAACAAAAAAAAAAGAGAGGAATGGAAAAACATACCTTGCGCTACTCACAGCTCTCTTGCCTTAATCCTCTCTCTACGGAGCGAGCAGTAAATCTGTTTTTACAATTTTCATTTCAGAAAATTTAATGAAATGTCGGACGGCTGGCGCTCATACGATTTAATGTTACTTCATAATTATTTACACTCAAATGCTCTGCCGCAGACACGTAATTTTATGTGCTCTATAAATTTAATATTGTCACTAAGAATTGGAGAAACATTATTCACTTAACAGGGATCTAAACCCAATTGTATAAATTATTATGTCCACACTTATTGCTTAGTTTGTATGGTTTAAAGTTACCCGTTTCAACAACAGGTTGCATTTATGTAAAAAAATCTTGCAGCATTAGATTTTTTGTTATAAAAAAAGTTTAAATCCGTAAATTTTATGTACACTGCCGGCTAAAAGTTTGAGACCACCTTGAAAAAATATTGAATAAAACTCCAAAAGTTAGTGCTTTACAAATTATTTATTTACCTTATTAAATAGGGAACTTGTTATGTA
>DWQX01000302.1:0-48405 GCA_018245475.1 Pharmacophagus antenor | reverse complement strand
CATGGAAAATTTCATGAAAAGACTAATTAGGCTTGTCATCGGAGCCGTGGCGGTCATTTGCCGGATATTTTATTCCATACTTAATCGGAACATGTCTTCTTTACAATATAATTAAAATATTACAACTATCATAAAATACTTGTTTTTATTTTAAAATGAAAAAGTACACTCTTATTGAGACACCATTTAGTAACTCGACACCAGAACAGACAATTGCAATTTATCGACGTCTCTACCGTATATCCGACCTGTAAAAAAAATTAGATTTTGAGAATATTGTATGCGGAGTTATATCGAGGACTCAACATTAGTACGTGTTTAAACAAAAAAATAAATATATTTCCGTTACCCACGTTGTTATGATGCAACATAAACACATCTACGTGTTTAAATAATTTTTTAAGGTGGTATTCGGAGAAGGATGAATTTACATCTGTATCATCTGATCGGCATGTATTATTATGTGTATGATGACTTTGAGCTTTGTCTATTAATTAATTGAGTCAGATAAGATAATGATTGAAAATAAAAGATTTGTACATATCTAAATGTAATAAAAATCATACATTTATCTTTAGTGTAGTTAACACTACAAAGTGTCTTTTATATTGTGTGTTCCCCAGAAAAACTGATAAGGATGGAAGATATAAATAAGGAAAGTAATTTAAAACATTTCGCAGATGGTGGTAGGGTTTTTGGAAACCCGTCAAGACACCTACCACTCTCAATGTCAATCTGCCGCTATAATAGCATTACTGTTCCGGCAATCATACATATGAGAGTCAGATGTATTCTGGGTGAACACGATTTATCACCTACGGCCTCATTGTTACTTACCATCTGTGGTGGTGGTAGGTTTTTGTTTTTACACAAAAACATCCTACGTTTATTGCTTTGTGACGTAAGTCATGTCTTCCCTTTTTTTAAGTAACTATTATGCCCATCATTTAAATATTTTCACACCATTGCTTAGCGACAGAATATGAACTAGCAGTTTTTTTTTCATAGGAAAGGAACACTTAAACTCAAATGAAACGCAAAAAGATATTAAGATTAAAACCGTGAATAGTAAAGCGTGTTCTCACTGAATACTCTGGCTCTCACCTGAACAACTGCTGTAACATAGTAATGAGTTTTGGTGAAACGAATTAAGACGACGCAATAAATTAGTCGAAGGAGTAAAACTCTCGGTAGAAGTTTGTAGAAAAAGATAATGTGCATTGCCTTTAATGGTAATGACCCGCTTCAGTTTCAATATTGTAATATTTTAAACTCATTCAAGCTATGCAATACGCACTGAGTACTACATATAAGAAATATACGTAATAGCATACATATCGCCGGTTTGTTATAATAACAACACATATCAAATGGGGTTTTTAGTTTTTTATATCTTTCATACATTGATGTCTACAAACATAAATCACACATACTTACGTTTGTTATTTCGTTGACAACTCGTTCTCAATAAAAATTGTATTGCTAGATAATTTAGAAAATATTATAAGTTAAACAAAACCAAATGTGTAAAAACCGGCAAGGCTTACTTATATATGCTAACAATTATTCTTGTATTAACTGCCTCCGTGACGCTGTTGTTTACCGATTGTTTTATAACGCGGTGGTTACAGGTTCGATTCTTGGGCCATATGAGTCTAGCTAACACTCCTAATGTCAATATACTGCCGTTGCAGCATAAATGCATAATGGCCACAATAATAGCCAAAGTATAATGTGTGAATATGCTGCAATATTTACTTATTCTTAACGTCATGTGAGTTATAGTCAAGGATGAATCTATTATAGATACAAAAAAAATAATTCGTCAAACCCTTGGTAAACCCTTGGAAAGGAACCGGCATACAGAAAAACAAATGATTTTACTGAGAACGTCAGTTGTTACAAAACATATGTTTTGTTTAATTGATACACAGTCGTGATTGCTTTACATGGATATATTCGAAGAGCTGTACAGTTTTTTTCTATCGAAAATGTCTAGAATATTTTATATGAATGTTCAGTTTATTAACATATCAGAACTTGAATGTGCGTTTATTAACTTTTTAAAAGGTTTGATGACATTTAAGGTATTTATAGAGATAGTTGCAAAATCACAAGACTGAACAGATGACTTTATATTTATTAGTACGCCAACGAAGCTTCTCGTTGCCATTATCAGCATAATGTCATGTTGTATACATGTACATAATTATAAATGCGAACACACAACATATGATAAGGGCTTTATACCTTTACTTGAATCTTGGTCCCGAACATTCCGCGACTACATTTATATATAAATATTTATTTTAAAATATTATGACACAAAGATCGATGTAAAAACGAAAGCAACAGGGCAAAAACAAAACCGTAGAATAAAACAAAAATTTATATTAGGTAAATCTCAGAATAACTTGGAAAGTCGTTTAAAAATTTGTAATATCATCTATAAAATGCCAGAAACTTTTTGCTATTGTTTTTTTGAAATATTAAATTAAATGGCTACGAATAATATAATGAAACTATACACAAATTGACCTTGTGTAAATTAACCTTCGTCGACAATATTTACTCAAGAAGTAACGTTAAAGAAAATAGTTATCTAAATCGGAAGTTGGCGTTAAACAAAATTGGGTTATACCGGTTTATTTTATATGGCTGCGGTGTTATAGCGAGAGCTCTGCTGCGAAAGATTAAACTGGTCTGTCACGCAACGTGGAAGTAAGGAATTGTCGTAATTAAATTACTGTGATGTTATTCAATATTAATAATCAAGAAAAGTTATACGATATCGATGTGAAAGAAACTGGTTCTGTAATTATAATTTTATTTTAATAATGTATTTAAAGGAGTAACAAATTGTATTTTGAAAATCATATTGAAACTGTATTAGCTCAGTTGTAATTGCAAACGAACCTGACGTGCAATTCACTCGACAAGGAGTGGATCCTCATTGAGCTTGAATTCCAGATGAAAAAGAATAATATGAAAAAACCAAAAGATTCCGTAAACAGTAGCTTTCGAGGACAATCTACATTTACCAGTCGGCATTCGGCCGAGGTGGTGAATAACCATAACCCTCCCCTTTAGAAAGGAAATGTGTGAAAACCTTTAATTGCTCTTACGGTTTCGTTGAAATCTGGTACTTAGTTTTGCGTTACCTGGATTAGCAAACTAATGTTACTAATACTAAAAATCAAAAGAGGTTTCCGTTAGCGCATTAACTACGCTAATAATGAATTTTTAGAAAACTGAAACATAATAAAACAGTTGAGTAATGATTAATTAGTAAGTAAGTATAATATACATTGCATTATCAAAATTGTATTTTAAACTTAAGTGCCAACAATGTAAATTAGGCATGACTCAAATTACTGTATTACATAGTAACGAAGTTAATTAGAGATATGTAAGTAACCATTAGTTTCTAGTATCCTCAAGCCGTCCCACTCTCGTCCCAATTTTGCGGTTTCACAGTAAAGCAAATCGGATTACGACATCGCGAACCGATAATTTATAGGCAACATCGTTACCGGGAACGACTGGATCGAGATCTTGTGTTTTTAGACCGCACAAAAAACACGTTTAAAACTCCACATATATCGTTGACGTTAAATATTACTGCAGATATTAAGTTATTGAAATATGTTAAGACGTTCTTATGATAAGAAAAAATGTCCATTATAATTTATTTTTAATCTTCAACAAAAATAAAATAGTTCCTTTGAAAGGAATCTCAAAATGACGGCTATTTAATAAAATGTTAGTTTAATTTGGATATTTTTTTACTCTAGTGAATGTAACCTGTACAAATCAAATAAATTTTGGATTTATGTTCGAATAGTTCATGGCTATTTATATCTTATGATAATACTCATTTTCCACACATTTTTAAGGGGTACTTAATACATGACCCATGAATAAAATCCTTTGTCAGCCAAATCAAACAAACGACGACAAAAAAGAATGTCGTAACATAATGGCCTATAAAAAGCCAAATCGACTCAATTGATTTCTATTGTACCATAAAAGTACGGTGCACTATGTATAGAGTTTCGACAATATGACGTTACTAATAAAAATGCAAGACGCTTTGGCTTGAGTGTTAGGTAAAAATGTACAAAACGCTTCATTTGTTCAACACAACAGATATGTATTTACATTGTTTATTGGGTATTTGGGGACACTAAAATATGTTATTCTTATCCTGTTACTATAACTCGTAATGTCTCTAAAATGTTTGTCTTCATTTAAAAATAAAAGATATAAATTCTATGAAAACAAATAAAATTTAAATTTTTCTGATCACTGTAACATTTGACACTTAAGTTGTAATGAAGTACTTTTGTTCGATTTTATTATACCTTGCCACTAGATGGAGCAATACGTTTCAAATTGTTTACTGTTAAGTCAATTGCCTTCAAAATTGGTATGCGTATAACTTTGCACATGAAAAATGTATTAGCAATATTTATTTCGTGGTAACTTTCACCAGATAGCTCTGGAGCATATAAACTTTTACTACCGTTTAATCAATTCATTCATGACGATAATTAGCTTGAAAAAATTTGCCGAAAGACATCTGCAAGAATTCAACTTCTAAATCTTCCCATTTTTAATTGTTTAGTAATCTTTACACTCTGTTATAACACCATATTAATTTTGTTCAAAAAGTATAAAAGCAAAGAGCAAAACTTCTTTGGATTACCACTAAAATGTTAGTTCAAAAACATTAGAAACTAGTCCTTGCAGTCACAACTCTTCGTGCATGTAAAGTAAAACATCGTTCAACATAATAAAGACAAAAGACTCTTAAGAACAAAGTGTTCTTGTTTGATATAAATGTTGTCACCTTCAAAACTGTGTGTATAATGAGGAAGTGAACAAACGATATGTATATAACGTAAACGAAGAAGCCCTCAATTAATTTTGTATAATAATAATGTTGCCCGAATTATTCAAGCATTGCATGCAACAGTTATATATTACGGTAATATACGAGATCGCGTGAGAAAACCTGTCCGATGCGTCAAGACTTATCACGTATGTCTTATTGCAAGTTAAATTCGCCGTATAAAAATCAAACCGTTGGAAATTATGCTTCCTCATTGCACAATCACTTTCATACAAGCTCCAACATGACGACACTAATATACTAATACACAACAAGAGAAAAAATAATATGTACAAACCATTAAATTTAGTGAAACAATAACGGAAATGCTTCGTTTGGTTTTAATGCACTACGCGTTTGTTTTGCCGCTTGCGAATCTTAAAAAGGAAGTATTAAAGGTTAATCAGACATATGAATCAAGTACATACTTGGTGTCTTGCACAATTACGGATCTAGACTCACAAACACCCACGTACAACGCTTTGCAACAGTTAGCGAGTATTGACCAACATGGATTTGTTATTGACATACGCGACGTATGATCTGATTTAGACATTTCTATTAATGTTTAATAAGAATTCATAATAACGTAAACTATTACAACTTTAACGAATATTATGAAAACTTCTTAGCTTTATTATTAAAAAATACCAATACCCTTATCTTGAACTTGTTGATATTTGAAATAAAGTGAAACTTAAGGAGACGTCAACCTGAACTATTTAAGCAATAGAAACCTAAACTTATAAGGTTTGTAAATTATAACGGTCGTATGAAATGCGTGTATATCATAAGTAACGAATGAGAAATTTGTCAAGTAGTATTAAGTCGTACATTTGATTTTGCATACTTTCTACAATTTGAGTAGCGTTTTGCAATTTTATTTGTATATTCATGAAAGTGAAAGTTTTTTAATGTGATAACGTACTACTCCACATATATAATTGATTTGTTGTTACACCATGTCATTTCATATACTTAGAAGTTTATATTTTGGAGGTTAGTAATAATAGAAAAAGGTTTCTACTGGCTTTAATTCTGAAAAATTGTTAACATTATTTGTAGTATCGAATATAAGATATTAAAATGTATAAAGAACAAATATGACTACAAGATTTTATAAAATTTTGACAAATCACAAGTATATTATTTACAGCAGTGTGTACAAAAGACTTGCTCCAAGCAGCATTTTTTAGAATAATATCACGTTTATGGTAAGATTTATCTATGCTTTTGTAGATTAAAAAAAAAGTTTGAGTTACACCTGGCTATTGAAATTTAGAAGTACAAACGTAGTAGACGAATAACACTGATTTCGCTGACGATTTCATACAAAGCAACGGTGTAAAGCTATCACTACGTGGTCTGAAAGTATAAGCGTAATACTATCACGATGGTTCGCGTAATTGATTTACATTTGTCCGACATACAAGGACAATGATCTCACGCGAACAATAATAAAGAACGTTTTTTTTAAACAACGCCTTATAATTTCTCTTGAGAGCTAGGTATTATTTATTAAACAAATTATTAACAATTGTGTGCTTGTAAAAAAAACTTAGGAAATCAAAACTAAAGAAAAATTGATTAAAAAAGTATAGAAAATATTTATTTAAAAAAGGTAAATGAAGATATTTATATTTATAACGAGATAAAAATTGACAAAATAACGTTTTCACTAATTATTCTCAAACTTATGCTTTGGCTAACGATATTAGGTTGGATCGTGAACAAAAACCCATTAAAAACTTTTAAGTCTGTGAAAAACACTGAAATTTTTATGTTGCTATGATGTCTATCTCTAGATGTGAAGCAAATGAATATTGAATATTTTTTGTTCGCTCTGCTAGGCAGAACCTTCTAAACAGAAAAAAAAAATTGGGCAACAGAGTTTTTCAAACGCGTAAACTTTATTACCAGATAAAATTTTAGTTACTGTATAAAATTCGATGTAAACAATAATGGAAGAACATATGTAAGAGCTTATTCTCTTTTAATTACCCTGACACCTATTTTCTTATTATTGTAAAAGGATGTTACCTCCCACTCTGACAGCTATTCTACTTTGCAACCGTCGACGAAAAAGGCAAAGGACATTTACGCGTAAGTAGGCTGATTAAGCAAGAACACACGATGTTTCTAAAAGCACTTGATAAGGAAACTTGGTTCGTTAAAATTTTGCAAAAATAATTGTTTTAAATTTAACTTGTCTAAAATTTTATGATAAATCAAAATAACAAAGTTGTTCAGAATCTACAAAAGGAGCTAAGCTCGTTTTTATATTTCAAAACCCTGTCTTAGCTTGTCATAACACTATTTTGAAAATGTTAAAGAAGTCTAAATGTCATAAAGTCAATTAAAAATATTCTAAAATGTAAACTCGACTAGCTAAACGTTATTAACGAAGTAAATTCTGTGTCAAGGTCTCTTTGAATGATTACTGACCTCTCCTTCTATTTTCATATGTCCAATATCCATGATAATTTGGGAAAAAAAAAAATTTTACTTTAGGTTTAACAACTAATTTAAGGAGTAAAATACATAGTTCTAACATTTGTCACGCAGGCATCAAGCTTTACTTTCATTGTATAAATTTGACATCTTATTAAATAAATATTTACTAGATTTTCCAAATTTATTTTTAAAACTTTTCAGAAATCGATATATCGATTTATTTGCATTTTTGACAAGCAACCTAAATATTTGACCCACTTTTTACTTCACAATACAAATTACTTACACAAGATGAAACATTCCGCAAACTGCCAAACATTTCAAAGGAATCGTTATTGTTATACAATTTAATTAAGAAGTACAAAGGTCAGAATCGTTAGTTCAATTACATTATTGACTCATCTTTGATTATTTGATATTATTTACAAGAATTAGAAAATGAATTAATTAAATACGTCTAGTGTACTAGTAAGTTAATGATATCGCCATATAATGTTACATATATATCATCATGAATATAATAGATAAGTCCATAGACGTCAACAGAGTGGTCCGATTACGATTTTATTCTATTTAAAAAGAAAATTACGTTTCACAGTTGATTCTTTAAATATTAAAAAACAAAAATCGAACTTTAAAGGAGGGTAAAACGCGAATTATTAAATTAACACCTGGTAATATCCGTTATAACCCGGTATTTCTTTTACATCGTATTCATCATTGGTACATTTTTTAAAGTCATTTATACGGTACTTCGAGTCGTTTTTCGTAACAAGAGGTAGGCAAAAGACTTTTTAAGTAAAAACAAAATATTCCCACATTAATAGCATTACAAATTTTTTAATAAATTCTTTTGGTAAGCTCAAAACACGAGGTTAACCAGCAATAAACTTAGTATTTTTGTCTTTAAGCTTTCAACATTACATTACTTTTAACGTCTTGGCTTACAATTACTTCTTTTAGTCGTCATACATTTAATTGGCCGTTGCGAACTTTGTCCACGCTGAGACGATAGGAACCGTCTGCAGTAGATACATTATTAAATTATTCAACTATTTCTTAAAAAGCTAAACACGCTGAAAGCCATGTTTAGAACTGCGGTTATTTTTCAAGATATGGATCGTGTCTATGTATAAAATAATATTAGAAATCGTTCGTAAGTCAGAGTTAACGCAGTCTTCAACCCCCTTATAGTTTCTTCCTTCAAAATATTTACATAAGAAATGTATTTTTAATTCCTTGCCACTTTATTCCGTAGCGCATTACACATGTATTTGAGTAATAAATATTAATTTCCAGTGTCTTACATAACTATTATGTGGTTATATAACAAATATTCATTATGGTTATAATGATTATCTAATTTTGAAGCAACCTGTCATTAATAGTGTAATAATTAATACATCGTGTAGAGACGTTTCTTCTAAGAAAATACAAAAGAAATATTTCTACATACGTTCAATATTATTCACATATAAATCAAATAAAAGAAATTGATTGCCGTTTTTTAAATTTATACATTTATAATGTTGTGATACAAAAATTGGTATTAACCTAGACCGGCATAAATTGAAGTATGTTGAACATAATATAAATCCGATCACTTTAAATTTTAATATCAGAAAATTATTACAATAAAATATAACTTTAACATTTTATAACTGGAAAGAGATTAAATTAAAATAAAATTATTACCGTTTTATTATTATTTATTTTTAGGTTCACAATATTACATATAAATATACATCAAAATAACTCTTACTACATAATTAATAACATAGACGTAAAGCTTGTGAACCCCGCATGCAATGCAGTGAACAATATTTGTATTAATTATTAACAATAATCATAAAATAAATATTATTTCCCAAATTATTATTTTAGCATAAACTCTGTGAATAATTAAGACATTTCTTGCGTCCCTTACCGAAAATTTTAATGAATAGTTTTCTAGTACCAATCTTTAGCTTGTTGTTAATAAGGATTTAATTAATATAGAAATCAACTATAATACATTTTCACAAAATTAAACCGTCAATTAACATAAATTGATAAATAGTTTAACCGTGAGGTTTTTAATGGTACAAAATTGATCTTTCTTCTTGTCCCAAGTTCAAGGTTGAATTTGAAAAAAATAAATAAACATAAATGGACCTCTATAAAAAATTATGCCTGACTACTACTACTCTTTAAAAGTCGTTACGTAAGTATTAAATTTACGATTTTGATAATAGCCATGGTCAAAAACATAATATCAACAAAAATATGTTTCAAAATCTACTTCTCTTTACTAAATGAGACCTGTATAATCACTTAATAGTTATATTTCATTTACTGACAGTTTACAATGAGCCCTCCTTTAAGAACTGACAAGAAACCCAAGAGGGTTTGTCTTTTTTTCGTTTAAAAGAGCAATTAAGTTCCAAACATTATCTCTGTAATTTTCATCTTATTAAAAAAATATAAAATTAAAGAACGAAAGATATTTGAAACTTCTTTCACAATGAAGCTTAAGGATAAATGCGTTTTTTACCATAAACGGACATTCATAATTATTCTTATTATTGAAATGTGTTCAAGCCAAGGTAACATTTACAGATATTTGTAAAACACTGTTCTGTGCTAGTAATGTCATACTTCCATTGTTATTAATGTAGCGAATAATGAGTAATGCGAAGTTATTCTATTCATATTGTTATCGCAGTTCGCCGATGTCTGCTGCTCAGTAGGTCATGCGAGCTGTGCACTTAGCGATTTTGAAGCACATACTTTACTATCGCTCTCCTACATTTTTAACTATATCTAATCAACTGTTATCGCATTAATGATATAACTTGTAAAAGTAATCAAATTTTATTTCCAGCAAGCTGTGCTTGTGACACCGCCCATCACTGAGTTGTTATCTATTTCAAAATGTCAACTTGTTTATGAGTTATATATTTTTGTAAAAATTTGGAATTCTGTTGCCAAAAAATTGACAAATCAAATAAACGAATAAATAAATATATATAATATGATTATTATAATAATTTCGTACGACATCGTACCGTAAGTTATTCCGTTATTTGGACATTCTACTTTTATCATTATAACACTGTAACATATGCATTTTTAAAGCACATTTGTGCATGGAGGCAATATATTTTTCAGCAATTACAGTAATAATAAACAGCAATTACAGCAATTAAATTAAAACAGTTTCACTTCTAAACATGTAAGCTTTGACGATTTAAACTATTAAATTTAAATAATACATAGCCCTTTGTTACCGAATCATGTACGAGTAAAAATTAAATTGGTACAGTAAAATATAAAAGTGATTGTCAACACAAGCAGAGACTTTATTATTGGAAGCTATCTAGTACTTTGAGTTACAATCAACTAAGCGCTACTAATGGAAATTATCATGCTCCTTTAACACGGGCTGGTGAAATTATGATATGATGAGCGGTGTCATCTTAATGAAATTATCGTCAACATGACGAAGGCAAGATCATACTGCGAGGAGAAATCTAAGTAGCACTATATTGTTATAGACAAAATCTAGTACAGTTCAATTGAATCATTATTTCACAAGTTATTAAATTTGTCTAAAATTAAATTTTGTGTTTACAATAACTCCGCTTGTTTCTGCTCTGCTACATTTTCGCAGCAAAAGAATAACCTAAACAAATCGCTACCGCCAAGCCGCAAGTTTCCTATTAACAGATAATTTTTTAAGACAATCTACCAGTTTTGCGTCATACTCCCAAACGTCTGCAACGTACACATATAAAAAATATTAATAGATAAAGAGTAACAAATAACAGGCAAGCCTCTCATCTAGCATCCTGTGAAATGTGTACTAATTACGGAAGAATGATTGTTAATTTTATATTTATTAACTTTTTATCTCACATCATCTCGATAAAAAAAACGTTTGAATTAGAAATAGAGTTAAAATAGGATAGCATTTATACCCCTCCGCAGTATCGCCACCTTGCCGTGGTGGAGGGGCTTGCGCGCCGCGTTAAACCGTAAGGCTATGCCGGTTAGGGTCTCCCATACCGGAAAGACGCGGAGAGCGGCCAGACTAAGAGCGAAGTGGGAAGCCACTCTGCGTCTGTCCCGCATCGGGCGGCAGGTGGTCCGGTTTCTGTCCAGCAGCGGGCGGGCGGTTTGAGAACGTCTAGTACCCCGGGGTGGTATGTGTGCAGCGCCTCTGGGGGACACGCATGTACGTCTTATCTTCCCACCTTTGTCGGAGCGAGGTCGACCAGCTGGTATGCGACTGCAAACTTTGTTAAAAAACGCAATGGATGTGAAAAATAAAAACAAATTACCCCAGGAGGGTACCGGCTCCACCGGAGTCGGAGAATCCCTCCCCGCGTCGTCTTCTGGAGGCACGGGCTGCCCCTCGTATTCTGGGGGTGGGCAAATATTTCACCACCGGTAGGATTAGCGAAGGAGACAGAAGTAGGAGTGAGGGGTCCGAATCGGACTCCAGCACGGTTACCATTCGGTCGCTGTCTCCTGGGGATGGTACCCATCCCGACAGAAAGCAACGGCTGACACGAAAGGGTGTCGAGGGGAGCGCCGCTGTGGCTAAGGTCCCTATAGGCAAGAGAGAACGCGGCAGGCCGCCGACCACCGGTAAATATGTCGGTTGGGCGAAAGCTCAGGAATATATAAAGGAGCATAAAGCCCCACAGAAGCAGGCAGAAAAGGAGGAGATGAGGCGCACGGCGGAAAACGAGTTCGCCCAGATTGTCGACCAAGTGCTAACTCGGCAGTCTCGCCTCTGCGAGTCGTCAACCACGGCCAGCGCCCAGGGGGAGGACACTATGATGGCAGCCAAGGATCGAGTTATGGACAATGTAAGCATTGTCCTTAGCGTGGCTACCAAGTCCAAAAACCTTCAGGGCCCCATGGTCATGGACGGCCAGTCATAGCCTGAGCAGAAAGTCGTGTGCCGCCCAGCGACCGGCCAAAAAGCGAGGGAGCGTCCCAGCAGCTGGCTCTCGGGCTACAGTGCGGACGGGCCCGCAACCACGGGTTGAGGGGGAGCCGATGACCATTAATTAATATGGCTATTCGGTTCCTCCAGGTGAATATCAACCACTGCAGTGCTGCTCAGGACCTTATGGTCTAGACCATGGCGCAGTGGTCGATAAAAGTCGCGGTGGTGAGCGAGCCCTACTCGATTCCCAATAGGGAAAATTGGGTGGGCGATTGAGACGACACCGTGGCCCTTTTGACTTCAACGTCCGCCGGGTCCCATCCCTTTGAAAAGGTAGCAAAGGGTACGGGATATGTGGCGGCGTTCATCGCCGGGGTCGCAGTGGTCAAGGTGTATTTTTCCCTCAACCGGAGCCTCTCGGAATATGAGGAGTTCTTGCAAGGGGTTGATGCGCTGGTGGCGCAGTCCCACCCTCATCCTGTCGACGTTGCCAGGGTTTTCAACGCCAAGTCCTCGGTGTGGAACTCTCCGGTGACTAACGTGCGGGGCATGATGGAGGAGTGGGCGATCGCAGCCGGCCTGGTCGTCGCGAATCGTGGCAACGAGTGGACGTGCGTGAGGCCACTGGGTGGGTCTATCGTAGACCTCACCTTCACGAGTGTCCCCTTAGCGCGCTCCATATGCGGCTGGCGTGTCCTGCCTGAGGTGGAATCCCTGTCCGACCATCGGCACGTTCGTTTCGACGTTTTGTCGTCAATGGTAGTGTCAATCGGTCAGAGGCGATACATTGCCGGAAATGGTCCGTATTGGACCCTGTAACGGCTGGACGCTGAGGCCTTCACCAAGCGTCGTTGGTGCAGACCTAGGTTGGCGAATCGAGAGACATTCATGATGTTTATCAGGAGGCAGAGCGGCTTGACGAGGCCATGTCGCAAATTTACGACGCGGCGATGCCCTGAGCCAGAGCATCAGCACCCCGGAAGTACGTGTACTGGTGGTCCGCCGATATCGCTAAGCTACGCGGCGCTTGCGTGTTGGCGAGACTCCAGTACACACGGTACTGCAGAAGGCACCTGCGCAACTAGGCCGAAGAAGACCGGCTCTTCGACGCCCTCGGCAACGCCAAATCGCAGCGTTGGTCGGAGTTGCTGGAGTCCCTCAATGTATAGGATGGTGAGGCGCAAGCTTCGCTCCTGGAAACCCCCGCTGACAGAGAGTCTCCAGCCGGAGCTGTTATCTGACGTGGTTACCGCTCTGTTCCCATTTGGAGCGTACCACGTACCGCCGGTCATGGGCTACTCGCAGCGCGCAGTGGAGAGTGGGCCAGATCCCGCGCCCGAGGTAACTGCGGAGGAGCTGGGGGCTGCGGTGTTAGGGCTCAAAGCCAAAAACACTGCGGGGGGACGGAATTCCCAGTAAGGTGTGGGTCTGAGTTGTCAGGGGGGAGGACAACGCCCTGGAACCGCGAGTACGGCGCCTGTTTAGCACTTGCCTTCAGTGGCGCTAGATCCCGAAGGGATGGAAGACGGGCAAGCTGGTCCTACTGAGGAAAGAGGGGCGAGATGCTGGCACACCGTCGTACCGCCCTATAGTGCTGCTCGACGAGGCGTGCAAGCTTTGCGAGCGGGTTGTCGCTGACCGCCTGATCGGTCACCTACTGAACGTGGGCCCGGATCTCAGCGAGAACCACTTTGGTTTCCGCCATGGTCGCTGCAATCTGGACGTTATCTCGCGCGTCCGTAAGTTGACGGAGGAGGTGGTGGCTCGCGGCCGGTCGTGCTGGCGGTGTCCTTCGACATCGCCAACGCGTTCAACACCCTGACGTGGAGCTGTATTAGAGAGGCGTTCAGTTACCACGGAGTGCCGGGGTACCTGCAGTGCATCATTGCAGTGTACCTGTCCGAGAGAGGGTTGAGGTATCCGACGCGCCAGGGGTGGAGGGAGCAGGCCATGTCGTGCAGTGTCCTACAGGGTTCGGTCCTAGGGCCGCTCCTGCGGAACATCGGGTACAACTGGGTGTTGCGGAGCGCAAACCTGCGGGGGTTGACGTTACGTGTTACGCAGACGACACCCTCGTCACGGCACGTGCCCCATCGTATAGGAAGGCGGCTCTTCTTGCCACGGCTGGTGTGGCGCAGGTGGTGGCGTGCATTAGGCGGCTCGGGTTGAAAATGGCGCTCAGCAAATCGGAGGCCCTGTGTTTCCACGGACCGGCGTGACCATCGGCGTCGAGTCGACGATGCGGTACCTGGGCATCGTCCTCGATAGCCGATGGAATTTTGAGGAGCACTTTAGTCGGTTGTCTCTCAGGTTGGTGAGCACTGCTGACGCTCTCAGCGGATTACTCCCTAACTTGAGAAAACCGGACTCCACCTGCCGCCACTTGTTTGCGGGGGTGGTGCGGCCTATGGCGCTGTATGGCGCGCCTATATGGTTGGGCGACCTCAATGCCTCAAACAGGACTCTGCTGCGGAGGCCGCAGCGGGTCATGGCAACGAGGTGCGCCAGAGCGTACCGCACCGTCTCCTATGAGGCGGCCTGCGTAATGGCGGGAACTCCGCCATGAGACCTCGAGGCCGAAGTCTTGGCCACGGTCTATCGGCGGAGATCAGAGGCCCGCGCGCGAGGCGTGGAGCCATGCCCGGAGGAGACGGAACGTCTGAGAGACGCTCTTCGTCGCCAGCTCCTCAGAAAGGAGAATCCGGCTGCTGGCCGTCTTACAATCGCGGTCATCCGCCCGGTCTTAAAGGACAGGGTGCAGAGGAGGCACGGAGCCATGACGTTCCGTCTAGCACAGCTTCTCTCGGGGCACTGGTACTTCAAGAGGTACCTGTGCAACGTGGTGGAGAGGGAACCTTTCACCGAGTACCACCACTGTGGCAGCCCGGAGGACACTTAGTAGCACATCCTCGCGGAGTGTCCGGCGTGGTCAGCACACCGCGCTGAATTGGTCGCGGTCGTGGGGGCGGATTTCTCGCTACCGACTGTGGTGGAACCCATGGTCGATAGCGACACATCCTGAAGAACGATGGTCTCCTTCTGCAAAGAAGTTATGTCGTAGAAAGAGGCCGCGGAGCGGGCGAGGGAAATGGACCCTTCGTCGCAGCCTAGCCGTCGCAGACGCACGGGTCGCAGGAGGGCGGCGCACAACCGCATCATGTCGCCTTAATGGGAACTTCGGGTGACGGACACGTGACATCCGTTACCCTTCGCAAAAGTCCCTGAGATGGAGTTGACGGGTTACGTTCTCCATCCCTTGAAAAACCCGAGAGGGGCCTGCTCTGTGTGAGTGGGTATCGCCGGCGAAGCTGCGGAAGTATGCGAAAGCTTCCCAGTGACTTTGCCATAGGCGGAAGATGGAGTACCGTAGGGGTTTTAGTCGATGCAAGTCCGACATAACCTGTCCTTGTCCCCGCGAAGGCAGGTACGCGAAAGCATTTACCCACGTAAAAAAAAAGATAGCATTTACAACAATGACGAAATTAAAATGACGACAACTTAATGATAACAGAGAATACATTTGAAATCATCCTTGTTCAAAAGTGAAAGTGACGATACAATATGGATCCTATACGTATAAATTTAAATATTCACTTTCACTGTCATCCATATAGATCTGTGGACGACAGCCTCGATACCATATCAAATGTCATAAGGTCAAATCAATATCTAGACCTTTTTAATTAATAGCTATGTTTACTTCCGTTTATGGAATCAAAATTTTATCATGGATAATTCACAATCCTACAAATTGACCCAGCTTAAGAACAAATTAGAAATATTACTGAATCGATCAAGCGGCATAAGACGGAAAACACTTTATGTTTCAAGACGACGTGCACAGTATGCGTTATACAACTATCCGAGACAGACAAAATATCATAAACAGGGTGTATAACTTACCATCCAATAAAAGTTCTAATCGTGCCGTCGCTTCTATTATAAAAATACTTATGGACCAAACAAAAACTTCTCAGACAATTTTTATCTGAACAGAATTCAGTGTTTGATTTATTTTACACTTTGACAACTACTTTATTACTTATTTCTGCATATGTTAATGTTAACATTTGCTAAAGTGTTTTTATTTAGTGATAGTAAATTTCATGTTTACAATCAAGCATTCCTTTTTTGATAAATAAAAATAAAGTCGACATGAAAATTGACGCAATACATGTCTAGCGCCACAAATTACTCTTTGTGTTGTATAAACCGTTATAGTAATAATCTCTTATTATAGTACCGAAAATGAATACTACAAATAGAGATAATTATTTCTGAATCTATATGGCACTCGGATTGTGAACTTTTCAATAGCACTAATTCAAATTAGTATTTTTTTAACAAAACTTGAGAAGTAAAATAATTATTACAGCTACAGAACACTAAATCAAATTTGAAAGTTGTATCAAAATTGAAAAATGTATACAAAAACATATTTAACTTCACAGCGCTAAAACTATAACAATTTTAACAATGTCACATGATAAGTGTACCTTTAGTTGTGTGAAAGGAACTAGGTAAAAATGAAAGTTTAGTCATATTGCAACGTATCGCTAGGTATTTGGAATCACTCGCACCATTGTTAACGATCCAGCGGGCATGTAACACACCGTGTCATTGTAGTGCCAACTCCATTAGAGTAAGAAACGAAACAATGCTACTACTTACCTAATCGTTATAGGATACGCAGAACTGAACGAGGTTTAAATATTTGTACTTGACTACCATTTACGTGATAATATGACCAAACTGCAATATTCCTTACTATTGTATTTTAACTATACAAGTTGTACTAAAACTGTTCAGATTTCGTATGTCTTTTAACCTTTCCAGGACACCGTATGTACCAGTTAAAGTTTTACTAGACTAAATGATTTAAATCAAGTTAAATTTGGTTTACATGTAGTCCCATAGTGTCATAGAAAATGTAAGCAAAGTTCTGCGGTTGCGCCAACTCCTATTGCTATTCACTTACATTGTATTCGCTCACTTTAGTGAATCACGAAAATTCTTATCTTCTCCAAATAAAAAATCGATTAAACAATTAAAGTTACTTACTTGCATATCTTTCCTTTTATATTGCACTGATGAAAAGTAAGCAAAGAGTTTAAAAATGGTTGTTTTTCCTCACTTTGTATTCAAATCATATAAAAAATATCGGAACAACATAACGACATCAGTTTTCCCGTCCAAGTATAATGTGGGATCTTTAAAAACAAAGTAAATAAACTACTTCTAGGTTTGTATACTTTACTACCAAAAATCACATCATCATTTAACACCAGGTGAAATTCTGATTAAGTACAAACCAATGAATGTTAAAAAAATAACAAAAAATATGTTGATAAACAAATACAGATAAAAAATAATATTTTATTTTGTTCGAGAACTTATATTTCTCGCTCCGTGGCTGATACACAAATTTTGACCAATAAACCAAGCCAAAAACATAAATTATGATGAAAAGAACAGCGATGTGTAAATAATTACAAACGTTATTGATATACATAAGGTAGAGACTGCGTATAAAATTTATTAACATACAAGTATTCGTTATTTGTTAGTTTTTCATCGGTTACTTTAATCATAGAAATTCATTCATTTATTTTTATGTAAAAGAGAAAAACTGTCACATTAATATGTATTATAGAAAGAGAAATTGCTCTTTCATATTTCAAAGCATAAATGAAATAATAATTACATGTAATAGGATGTAAAACCATTGGATATTTTGCAATAACATGAAATCAATTTTCTTACCATAATAATGTCCAAGAAAAACAACTTTTCTCCACAGAAGTGGACAAGGCTACTTTCCTTAACTAATGAAAGCAAAAAAGATGACATTAATGTTGGCATTACAAGTATGTAACAGAATTAAGAAATAATGATGCCCTTATGTACTTTAAAATGAAGATTTAAATGTATTGAAAGACGCATGTCAACAATATTAGTTTTTGGGTAGATTTTTTTTTAATTTTGTTAGGATTTTTTTTAACATTTCATAGATTGATAGATGGTTATTTTTTAATTCTTTATAATATCACACCATTAGAGCAAAGCTCTGCTGATATTGTTTAATGATATTTCATAATATTGTAAACACTCCTCTTTCCATAATAGAATAACATTATTTATCGAAAGTACTAATGATTCGTTTAATTTTTAACACAGTCAAAGCGTAATCGCTTAAGTTATAAAAATACAAGAGGTTGTGAAAAATGTTAATTGGTAGCAAATACAATTATGTTTAATAATTGTAACCTTGAATATATAGCATGTATGTAGAAAATAATATTAACAGAGCATATTTAAATATTTTGTTACGTTGTAAATATTGCGTGAGAGACTTGCAAAATACGTCAGCTGCTTGAAACTTGACGGCATTTTGAACAGCACGCATCGTGTTCTTATTACTCAGTTATTTTTTGGAACATATTACATTAATGCTACACTCGTTTATTAATTCGATAAAGTTTTGGAGAAGGTCAATGCCCGTCGCCCGCATGTGTTTTAATTAATAAATTAGGCACTGAACCGGTTAATAATAGGATTAATCTATATCAAAAGAAATTATATAAAGAGGGATAACTTTTGTTTATTTTTTTTAAAAAGTTTCATATGCAGATATTTCTATTCTTTACAATTTTGTAAGAAGCTTCGGATTATTTTATTAAAATGCAACAAAGGCTCTTAACTGTTGGCAATGTATCAACTTGTCCATCATTCAGTACTCACGGCACCCATTGTATTATATTACCGGTTAAGAGTAGTTCAACGTGCGAGTACGTCCGGAGAGGTTTTGTTAATCAGCGGATAGCAAAAAAGATATTACAACAAAAATATCAGACTGTGGGAATCACTGAACTATACCTACACGTATTTTCATAAATAGTCTTGGCTTTAGTTGAAAAAGTAACAGAACATCTTATTATTATTAAACATTTACGACATTTTCGTTTTACGTTAACTATCACATAAAACTATAGACTTCTTTATTTTATCTGTATATGAAATATATAAAAATTTTCATGAATTTTACAATGTGTTACATATAGCATCCAACGTTATTTTTGTAGGATTTGATAAGTTTATTTATTATTATCCCGATTACAATCGTGTTTTTAAAATAAAATTCAACAATTATGTCTACGTTTAAAAATATTCAACAAATAATTATATGTGCAACGTAGAAAATTCTAGAATGCTATTAGAAAAATAAATAATAAACAGTATTATAAATGATTATCACTTTCCGGCGTAGCCATGTATCGGATCACGCTCGTGTATTTTTCCACACAGCTATTAAATCATTTCACACAAGGACATTAATGTTGATATGTCATATAATGCCATAATACCGTAAATAACAAAGTAAGACAAGCTTTACCAGTACAAGGGATTTCTATGATGTGACGCTCTGAAACAGAAATACATTTTTACATACACATATTAATTTTAATTTAAAACATGTAAACAACAACAGAGAGTCTTTAAGTACAAGCTAGAAATCCCTTTTAAACTCTAAAAGGCTTTGCAAATATAGATATATCAAAACTTTCACGTATACAATTTTATGTTAGAATTTATATAATGCCGTAATGTATATAATATGTGCAATATATATATACATAATGAATAAAGTTATTCATAATTTTATTGCAAATAAATTAGTAATACTCCATTGTGTAGTAACTCTTTATAAATTTATAATTGAATGATAAAAAGCATATAAAATATAAGATTTTATCAACAAACAGAAATCGGCAGTAAATGAGAAAAGATTTACGTTAACAGCGGATTAATAATACGTGCGCGTAATATATGTCTCTAGATTTGTAGGTGTTTTATTGCAAAAGAAACTAAAAAACAAAATGAAATCATTCTTTATGTAGTTATAAACCTATATTAACTCCGACCAGCTGGACACTGTCATATAAACGAGACACATTACAGCATCGCTCTCATTCTCCTTACGATTGAGATAATGGCTCCGATATTACGAAAAGTGAACTAATATTTAAACGGGAACGATTTTTAGTTCCTCTTTTAATAGTAAAGCATAAGATTTACGAGATTAGTAATCCATTGTTGATGGTACTATTTTGTTGAAGATTGTACATTGAAATAGAGACAAACTATATTACTGCTCTAAATTTTTAATGAAATTTGATTTCTGGGAGAAATGTTTATGGCTTTTGCCAATGTTTTAAAAATGGAAAAATTAAGAATTATCTTAAATACTTTGGAACAACCAAATCAGGTTATCATTAACGTCTGCATCTCAATGCGATCAATATAATATGTCATATTGCATAGAAACAGAGCGTACAAGCTATCATTGCCTCACGTAGCTATTCATTTTCTACGTGGGATTTAATAACTTACCCAACAAACCTTACGTAAGCAACTGTCAGCAAAAGCATAATCATGCGTTTCGATAACTCATGCTACAGTTTTAAGCGATTATAAATTCCGAGAAGAGCTCTAATAGTAATACAATGCTATCTCAACGACTCGCCCATTTCCGTTGGCAGAACTTGAACACGACTTACCATCTACACGTACTTTGAACGAACACTGACCGCATCGAAGGATATATTACTATATGAAAAATAGATAAAATGCTATTCTCGTACTTTCTTTCTTTCTCTACGTGTAACTTCTTCTATATGATATAAAGCTATTCTGTTCCAGTCTGCCTTTTGGGCAGTAACAAGAAAGTGATATAAAGTTACATAATATAATAAAACGGTAAAAGTATATAACTAAAGGACAAAAATGCAACAAGAATTTAATAAATAACCTTGATTTTTTTATCAGTCTAAAAAGAATGAATAAAAAAATATTAAGCGAGTGTTTATGTTTATGTAATAAACTAAATTTCAATCTACTCACATATATTTTGTGTTGTATATTAGTACCATTTACCTTATGATTTCAACTTGTTTTTGTAAAGTAATTCCTTTCTCAAGTGTTATGATTTTTAGTTTGTGATGGTTACCGTAACGGTAAGATCAATGCCTTAGTTTAAATTTCTTTATTGGCAACACATTAAATCTCTTTGCCTCGAGATAATTTAACGAATTAATCATTAACATTTTTATAGATTTACACCTTACATAATATTCATTTTAACTCTCGCCAATTACGCGTCAATTGCGTCAATCACACGAATCATAGAAATGAAACAGGTTGTCGCAAAGTGTGTACTAATAGTAATTAAAAACTAAAGGACTCGAAATTATAGGCCAAAGAGTTCATAGAGTATAATATGTACTCCTTGATAACCAGCGTCAAGCCTCTAAGAATGGTCTATTATTGACAAAATTTACGGCGGTAATAGCAGTAGCTTTACAGAACCTGGCTTATCAAGAAAAACATAAGAATTCAATAATATATTTTAACAAACAGTGTAAAATGACTATTGAGGTCGCGTGTCGAACACTCCAACTGAACATACTCGTTACAGTTATGTTTTCTTTTCGCAACTTATTGGCCGGATCGGCCGGCTCACTACCCGTAATACTTAAAACAAAAAAGTCGTCTGCTATCGCCAGTTCGCATTCGCTTTTGCGTAACTTATTTAACAATAGTCGTTCGTGTCTTACACAAATTTTATCAAGACAAATTTAAAAACGTTTTTAAGTGTTATCGTCGTTTATTTAATATATTTTATTCATTATTTCACTGAATTTGGCTGAAAAATATGGTTGAATCGATTAAATCAATATGAAAGTATCTTTAAATGAAGAATTTTAGCCAAATATTTGTTTGATGATATTTCCCTTCTAAAATAATAGACTCTAGAAAGTGTAAAGTTGGTTACAGTATAGCGCCAATGGTTACCTCTCACTGTATTCGCAAAATGCCTTCGTAATGGTTATGCGAGGTGGTTAGTTAGAAAATCAAAATCATATTATCAAGACAATGGAAGGATACAGTGTTAAGCCTAATATTTAACCCTAAGTTAGTAGGAATTAGTTGAGATTTAAAAAAAAATATGTTAATCTCTTCATAGTTGGTGGTTACATTGCTATATTACATAGGGTACACTAAAAGTTTCGCACTTCTAGCTAATCAAAACTATTTGAATTTTGAATGTTATATTTTTTAAAACATTGCAACCTTCTTAGTAATAAAAAATAAAATTGGTGGGAAATCATTAGTCAATTGTTTTTATCACACATCAAAGTTCTACGTACGCAACGAAAATGGAATTAAGTCGAAAAGATTTTACAGCGATGATTTTTTATGATTTTAAAAGTTCTCTGTCTTCACAAGACTGTGCTGCTTGTCTTCAAAATGCTTTTGGGAGGGAAGCACCTTGTTTGAGCACCATGAGGCGATGGTATGCTGAATTTGAGAGAGGTCGAGTTTCTTTTTATGACGAATTTCGTGAAGGACGGCCTTCAACTGCCGTCAACGAAAATAATGTGGCTACTGTTAAGCGGCTAATTGAAGAAATTTGAGACAATTCGAGGACTATTGGGGATTGGTGTGAGCAAAATTTAGAAAATTTTACACGAAGAATTGAGAGTTCGGAAACTGTTGTTGTTGGATCTCTCATGAACTGACTGCGGAGCAGAAGCGGGCTCGCGGGGAATGCTGCCCACAGATACTACTGAAGTACGACCACGAACATTCTAATGCTGTTTATGACATTATCACAAGAGACGAAACGTGGATTTGTTTTGAACCCGAAAAAAACAGCAGTCTTGTGAATGGGTGTTTGAAAATGAGAACAGACCAACAATAGTGAAGCAGGTGAGAAACGTTGGTAAAAAAATAATCGCGTTTTTTTTTCTTAGCTACGGGTCCCATCTGTATAATTCCACTTGAAGATCAAAAGTGTTAATGCCGAGTCGTATTCTACTATTTGTTTACCCAGGGTGTTAGAAAAGATTCGCGAAAGACGACTAAAAAGCCGCATTCTCCTACATCATGACAACGCTTCTGCATACACGGCCAACGAAACAAAATCATTTTTAGCTTCCGAAAAAGTACATCTCGTCACCAATCCTGTGCATAGCCCCTGCCTAGCATCCTGTGATTTCTGTATGTTCCCCAAAATTAAAAATATGATGTGAGGTTTCACTTTTACCAACTCCGTAGAGGCAATGATAGCGTTCAATCAGCACGTAGAAGTCATGCCTTCAGATTTGTGGTCCTCCTGTTTTAAAAAATGGTTCGATCGCATGAAAAAATGTTGTGTGTAAAGGAGAGTATTTTGAAAAGCAATAAACATAATATTTTGGTTATAACATGTTGTTTTTTTAAGTTACGCAAAACTTATTGTGTGACCTACGTATATTTAAATTGTGTAATTGTGATGATTCGAATTTAGCATCTCAAATTGAGTCTAATGTGGTTGGGAAAACTTTTTATTCGTTATTAGCGAAGAAGATCACAGCATGTCTGAACAACACAGTGAAATTCTTAAAAATAATTTTCCAAATTCTGCCACGTGTAATTAACATTCGTGTTTTTTGACAATCTAGTATAACATCCGTCAGTAATTTAAAAAAAGATAAAAATTTTCATGTTATTTTTTATTTAATTTTTTTTTTGCATTACAGAACTTGCATATTACAGTATAGGTATACAAATACATTATACGTTATATACAAATACATTAATATTCAATAAAATAGTTAATTGGTTCAGCAACAATATTTAGTAATTAAAAATACTATTTGTCTTTGTCTTTTAACAAGGAAAATACAAAAGTTTAGATCTAAGGAATATTGCAACAGAAACAACAACAACAGACCCTGGAGACAAAAAGCATATACAAAAATTTTAATGAGTTCCCCACATTTTATAATGAGAGTTTGGAAAACTATGAAATCGCGGCTTTTTTGTTTCCAACTTTCCTGCAATTAGCCCGCTCGTTACTGGGGCGAGAGGAGGGTTAATGATGTGCATCGCTACCATCTCCCCTTAATTAATGCCGTGTCAATTGTTCACAATACTACATAAACAAAAAAGTAATATCGCTTTCATCTTTGAAGCATAAAATTGATTAGTTTTTTAATACGTGTGGATATATTGTATTATATTCGTACCTGCTGCTACTGCCTTTTTAAATATTATAATTCTTACACTGTAAAGTTTCATTACTTTTCATTCACACTTAATACAATATTTATTATATATTAAAAAAGAGTAAAAATTGTTTATCCTATAAAAACATTCGCGCTCAGCCAATGAAAACAACTACAAATTAATCTGACACTTCCCTTTCTTCAAAGATTTTAAATCACGGCAATTGCTCCGGTGGCCTAATTCCTCATGTCCACGACCTTGCCTGATTTCCATATTGTACTCGTCGGTGCTATCGTACATTATGCAACTGCTCCAAAGTGTAGTTGGGCAGAAAAGGCCAGTACAATTTTTTTTTATTATTATTAAGTATTTGTTAACTTTTTATATTTACTTGTTCTACGTACATTCAAAAATTTATAATTAAAATTCGTAATTAGTATTTTCGATAGTTATAATCGTACACAAATGCAACAGAGTATGAGAATAAAACATTTTTAGGTCAACTCCAACTCACATACGTACTCTTGTATCTTTAATCGTTCCATCAAACGAAGGAATTAGGCTGAAGTACATCGTTTTACTTTAAACTATTCACCTGCCAACTTGACGTTCATTTGATTAGTGACACCATCGGCACGTCCAAGGCGGAGCCAAAGAATAAATAGTTGAGTTTTTGAAATTGAAAAATTCACATGGAATCCGGGACTATTACGCGAATGACCCAAAACTGCCGCTTTGCGTTTTCATCCTGTCAAACGCCCTGTACGCTCCTTGGCACTGGTTTTTATTAATCACCCACAAATATAAAAGCTTTCTGCAACCATTAAGCAATATGCATTGAATTAATCCAAGCAAACGTAACTTTTCAGTAATGATAAGAAAAGTTTGCAAAATATCATCTTTATCCTATTCTTTTCATATTTTCGACAGAAACTTATGAAAAATTATTTATTATTACGACCATTTATCAAATTAGTCGATTATGATCCTAATTTTTCACATACGTGAGTATCTATCTATCAGGACCTGATATAAAATGGTAATTTATTCTTGGAAATTACAGTGTAATTAAAACGGAATACTTTTAATTTAGAGTCTGCGTTACTGAAACTCAATGAAACGACCACGAAAGTTTCATGATTCGTTGAGCACCAAAGAAATTCCACTTCGTTAGGTAATCCCAACAATTTTTAAAAATAAGTGTCAAGTCGTAAATAATTTATCTGTATTTACTTTCTTTAGTTATTAATTTGTATGATCTGTTTAATTTTTAGAACATTAATGATTAATTAAAAAAAAAACTATACAGAAGTTATGTACTCGGTACTTCATTGCAATCGTTGTTAATTTAACATCACGCTACATTAACCGCAATACAATTTCAGGTAACTTGATTATTATATAATAAAAAAAAACAACATTAACTCTAGTCAATCGAATTACAACCAGTTACAAATTTAATTGTAAAATTAATTGTTTTACAATACAGTCACGTGTACGAACACTATCTTGTTAACTTTTTATTTAATCTAAAACTGGATTGAAACGAAAACTAATTTTCACAAAAATAATATATAGGACAATGTTTTTCAACTGCCAAAAGGTAATTTTAACATGAACATATATAGCTTAAGCAAGAGCATGTTATATCTTGAGCTCTCTGGTATTACAACAAAGTAGAGATTGTAGAACTTGTAGAACAATATTCCATCGCTCAGTTTCTCGTATTCAAATATTAAGATGGAGCAAGACGAGAATAACGCTATTACATTCATTACATTTCAGCGGGGAGCTTGGTGTACGAGCTATTTATAATTTCATTTATTTTATTTAGTCTGCGACGGGGTAAAGCAAAACGATAATCTGTTGTGGAAACTTGTAAGTAAAGACAATCGTAAATGGTTTTTAAAATTCTATTACTATTCTCTCATTTTCGTATGCATTTTACAATTAGTTTGTTTACTGTTTTAAACCGGCCAAAAACATACGAACAACAGGTTTTGCTCATATTATAAAATCAATAAGACTTTGATTTTTACATTATATAAAAATAATAATAATAAAAACCAAAGTATTAACGATACCGAAATAAAACGATACATTTATACGTCTCTCAATATTTTGGCACTGTACTCGTATTATCGCATGGAAGCTGCGAGTGTTTCGTAGAATTCGCGTCACGTAATAAATGTGACGAAGTTAGTTTAGTTCGGTTCACTGCACACGTGAAGGTCCGTTGTTTCAGATGTCAATGGAGGCTGTCTCAAAAACAACACTCAACTTGTTTATGTTAACAATACTTACTTAAAATTAATTTTATTACTCATCTACCTAAACGATAATAAAACATAAGAGACAAAAGTCCAAATCTAAACGGGTGAGCGAACACTCGACTAAAAATTTCATTTCCATAAAAAAATAAAAAAACAAAAACAACATGCTATCAATATTTTTTATCAAATACAATTATAAGTAAGCATTAATTTTGAAATAACAATTTGCAATATTTATATATTTTTTATCTTATGGATTAAAGAATAAATTATAGCAAATACTGCGCCTACATTTTTTGTGTTAAAGCATTTTAATCTCATAATGTTCTAATAATTTATAGTAGAATGACATCAGTATAATACACATGTTAACACATCACAGTAACATTATCCAACTAGTGTTATTTATAACATATGTCGTTCATACGCCCACAATGCCACGAATAACTTAAAATGCATCGTACTGATAGTCAACCGGAAAGAACATATCGATAGGTTTCCGAAGCATTGAGTTTGTGATTTATTGTAAACAAATATACATACTAACACTGAATTCAAATTCTTAAATCATTTTATCAGATAAGACACAATTGTACTTTTTTAAATTATGGACGCACTGGCCAAAACTTCGTTGCGTTATTTACTTTGCGCGTTATTACCTTAAAACTATTTACATAAATGAAGAAAAATTAAATTATATGCTTAACGTAAATAAATATAGGTAAATTACCTTTTTAAATCATACTGAAGCGAAAGGGCGAAAAAACGTATTAGGCCGTACACTCTCAGAAAAATCATAAAACTGGTTGTACAAGACGAACTGAAATACCTTATTCTAGTAGAAAAATTCCAATGACCGATGTCGATCGACGTGTGCCTTTAAGTATCGTTGGCCAGTTGACATAGGCAAGGCAAGGACCGGTTTCTGCTCCCGATACAAAAGTGATAGTCATCTCGTTGGGACCTAGCTGCGATTGCTCACTTGGTCTAGTTACATTGCATTATTCACATGCCAAATTAAAGTATATAGACGATAAGGGTACGATATCGAAGTCGGCGGACAAGTGCCGCTAACGCGAAAACATTTCTACAAGCTAATGAATATTAAACAATGATTTAATAATGTTGACGTAAAAGTAGTTTTCTCTATATTGTAAGTATTCCTTAAACCCCAATTATGTTTTATATTGATAATAACGTATAGACATTAAATGCATATTTGGAAATATATCGCGTGTAATCTTCTCTCATGTAGTCTATATGCTAGGAGTTTTAAAGCCGTTGAACTAAAAAAAGCATCATAAAATAACTACTATAATGGAGTTCGCGTAAAAAAAGTTGTAATAATCCTTAATATATTTATTTCGTAGAATATTATATAATAATTTGAATTCGGGACAGTTATGTAGAATAAATATATTTGAACTGACACTACGAGTAATATTAGGTTAGTTTTATTTTTTATAATAAAAATATTAATAGGAGTGTGGACGACATTAGACAACGCTAATAATATACACCCAATGTGATGTATACATAATAAGTACTTATTTATGTATTTGTCGTCTGTCAATGGTTATGGCAGCCATCCAAGTACATGGTTTTATGTTTACAAACACTGGATTGACTCGAATAAAAGTATTTGTAAACGTATAATGCCGATTAATAGAAATAGTCATGTTATAGCTAACGTGATCTTTTAATTCAAATTTAATTTACATGATATTTATTTGTGTAATAGTATGAATAATTGGCCAGATGTACAATGCATGTTTACAAAGAGTGTAATGAACGTTTATAAATACCTCAGTCATAACATAAAACACGTTATTAAAAATTTTAAGCAGTAGTTAAAAAAATTAAATATCATCTAAATTAAAACGAAATAATTATAATGAACATCAGAAAGAAATAAATCAATGGAAGAAATAAAAAATTGTAATACCTAGTTTTTTCGATTAATAATTTATAAAATAAATTAAAATAGATCAGTATTTATTCCTTTAACAATATATGTGGTAATTGTATATGACCAAACTTATGAATTCGTGGATAAATGTTAAACTTAATTTTTAAAACAGACAAATAAGTACTCCTTAATTTTTGTTTAGAAATGTTTGCGGAAACATTTAACTTATATAATATTGTTGTATGAGACCGTTTATTTTACAACGCATTTAAAAAATGTTTCAATTGGAAAACAACAGCGCTTTAACACCTTTTCGACGAACCAAACAACCTCACTACTTCGTCTCTTTTAGCCCACGGATTCGCACACGTAGCTGACCTCGAGGTATTCTTATATATTATGCGTCTCAACATTCCGTTATAAACAGAATTAAATAATATCATAAATATACCTAGGTAATATACTTATAGGGAAGTGAATTTTTCGATTGGTTATTTAAACACAAAGAAATTGGCAGTAAGTGTCTGTTTACTGGTATAAACCATGCCCGTTTTTATTTCCCCAAGACTACTCCATTGATTAATGTAATATATAGGTCGGTTTTTAATTATATAAAAGCATTTAAAAATACAAGATGAAAGTAGAAGCAGAAAATTTTAAAAACCTTATGTTAAGACTATTACGGGTGCAATATGCTACTAACTACTTTTAAACCAAATAAACTTATAAGAGAGTAAGCATTTTTCTTTTATATCGTACACAAGAAATTTGAAAATGGTAATGTAATGATTTCTAATTTTAAAAAGCGGTCATACATGCATTGTGCCAAATATTTTACTATCGTAGTGCGCTGGCCAAAACAAGGCCAATGATTTTTGGAAACGTCTTGACTGGACGTGAACAACGTTAATACATCAATATTTTATATCATCACCGTTACATTGATTGCAAGCTTACGAAACGCGGCTATCTGTTTCATTCCGTTACATTAATTTTATAAAGGTCACAGAAGTCTTTTCCACGCTCACATATTAGTAAGAATGGTCATTTTAAAATATAAAACACTTTACTATTAAAATTTACGAATCATAAATATTTTTTAATCGATGTATAAAATATAGAATAATAGTTTTGAAAATCATCTATTTCCGTTATACCACTTTCGGACGCAGGCCGTTTCCGCAAATTGACACAAATTTATGCATAAGGACTACGCTCTTTGGGGAATGATCTCTCACTAAAGGGCTTTATACAGGCTATGGTGAATAGTGAGAGGTCGTGGTGCGCTAGTGTAGCCTTCTGCGAAAATGTTATGTCGCAGAAGGTGGCTGCGGACAGAGAATGCGAAAAAACCACCTAAATCCCAATCCGTAGCCAAAGAGTTGGGCGGCTTGTAAGTGAGCTATTGTCCACTCCAAACCCCCCTAACAGAGACCTAAATGGCATGCACGGGGATGTCAGGTCGCCTGTTAACAACTCTGTCTGTCCTGTGGTGAAGTGAATCTTTTTCACCCCGAGTTGGAGTCAGAAAGATGCTCTAGCCGTCGGAGCGGCAGTAGAATGTGAAAGCGTCCTCGCAGTTTCGGCCGAAGGCTCTGGGAGGAACTATGAGGTTTTAGCCGGTAAGTTTTTATAACTTCTTCGCTGTCCCCGGAACGCAAGGGTATCCTATGAATAATTTCCCCTAGACAAAAAGGACTACACCCTTCCATTGAACGTGTTTAAGCACAGGGCAATTCTGTAGGAGATCCTAAAGCACTGGGGGTGAAAAATGAGTTAATAATAGAGATAAAAAATGTAATGTAACTTTGACTACACTCCAGAAAAAAATAAATTTCGCTCGTTTTTATGGTAAATTTACGTAAATACATTACAGTGCATCTTCGTTACATGGGGTATTTAATGTAATTATATAGACTTAAAGCTTGACTGCAAACGCACACACTCGCTCAAGTTAACGAAGTACCGATTGTGACATCACTTTCACTTGCAATGGGTTCACTATTTACTTCAATAAACCAAGTCTTTTACTTTTGAACCATATCACAACTTACATAAAGAAAACCAAAGCAACAAAAGCTTAGATAACAAATTAAGACAAACAGTGAAATGTATATTATTAAGGCAACGTAAGGATAATTAAAATAAGTATTTAACTTTTAGATATTTCCACTATAACAAAATAATACTGCTAATATTTATGCCTCCCCATTAGCACTACTAACGCTTTCCATTCAAACACATTTAAACAATAAATTGAAACTCATAACAAAAAGGTACTTACCAAAATATTGGGTATATAAGCTGCCAAATATATTAAAAGTATATTTTTTCTCAAATTAAAACCAACCTCGAAACAAAATATGCAATTTCAGTTAATAAAGAAATAAACAATTACGCTTCGTGTTACGTCGCCAAATAAATAAAAAATATGTAATTCTGTATTTCGAATCGACGTTCACGGTACTCAAATTTAAATGTCCATCACACTGAATTATTGAGGTTAAAATAATAAAATCAGTACATAGAAATAGAATTTGCGTATTTTAAAGGTCAAGCAATTGTGTGTATAAAATATGACAATCTCGTCAACAAGCTGGACGATGTTTATGTCCATTTGAAGTGTTCTATATTTCTAATGTATGAAGGGCAAATTCTCTTCGGATGGTAGAAAATAGCATTATATAAAAACCTCCATTAACATGACTGAAACCTCTTTTTCGTCTTCGCAGCTCTACGAATCACGGAAAAGTCGTCTTTTACAATTGTTACAAAGTGTGACAACGTTCTTCTTTTGCATGCATCGATGATTACCAGTGATTTACCTATGCTCATCACAGGATGATAAATATACATAAAATAAGGAGTAATATACTCTCTAAAGGGTATTAGCTAAATTTTTACAATACAAACAGTAAATTTAGAACAATACACTAACAAATATAAGCGGGTTAATACGCTCCCGATGATAATAATGAAAACACTTGAAACCAAGTTCACACTAACAAGGCCATAGATGGTGAAACATTCTAGCTTACACATGTATGACAGTCGAAATACAGCAATACTACTACGGCGGCAGGTTGTCATTAAGGGTGGGAGCTAACCAGATGAGCTCAAAAACATTATACTTCCATGAACACTAAGAATCATTTATCCCATCTTTCACTTTTTCAATTAGATAATAAAAAACTTTATAAATTTTATTAGTTGAAATAGATTCTGTTATACCAGGTATACTTAAATTTGAAACTTAGGAGGATATACAGACAAGGATACAACTTTTTTTTTAATGTAAAAACGACGGAGTTATTGTCACTATAATACCACCGGTTCTATTTATTGCATCAGTCAACGCGGTAATACAAATTGTTCCTTGTTGAAGTAGTGAATATATCATACAATTCATCTTTTTTATGCGCTATTTCCTGGCTTTATACTTCTGCAATTTTCATAAGATGCGCACTGTGTAGTGGGCGGTCTTCCTCATTATAATTAAATGCTACTTATGTTCCAAACACATGTGGTATGTAACTTTATTTAAAAAGCATATTTAACGAAAAATGTCAGATTTTATGTCAAGTGAATGCATTCTTTTTTAAAGGACTTATATCATGAGATTTTGTGACAAATGATGTCAACGCATATATTTTGATAAATTTATTATACAGACACAATAAGTTCCAATTAAAATACTACTTTTTAAATTAACCTGTTAAGCATAGCTAAAACAATAATTATAAAATACTTTATTATCTTAAATTCATAATTGTGTTAACATTATACTTATGTGTTGTGAGAAATAGATGATTTTGAAAATTAATTTTTCGTTTAAACGGTTATCAGATTTTTTCAGTCTCAATAAAAGGTTTTATTAGAATAATAAATTATGAAAGGAGCAAAAATGTGTCCTTTATTTACAAGACTTACAAAGACAGAAATTTATCTCTAAATCATCGGCATATTAATTAATGAGAAGTACGCAGTTAATTGTTCAAATCATTACTAGCCAGACGTTCTCTTAAAAAAATGTATACTTTATTAGATTGTATATGTATGATATATTTATGTGTTGCTCAATCACCAAAATCTGAAAAGAGTTGGCTAACTTTCCTCGATAGATCATGTTATATTTCTATCTTGTACGTGTTTGTTACCTAATAAAGACCTATAACAAAATTCTTAATTAGATAACGACATTCCCATCTTCTCTCAATAATGTATATTATTACAATTTGATACCAGCTTTAAAAGATTGGTAGATATAACCGGTGGGTCGGCCGGCAGTCTAACAATCGAGCCATAAAGAGCGCGCAATTCTCCGGTTCAATGACAAACGCAAACAATACCCGACGTCGGATTTGAACGGAGGCAATTGCAACTCATTATTACATGAATGGAGAAATCCGTGGAGTGGGCGACGTGACGCAGTGGAGAAACGTCCCTTCGAAATTGCAATAGGTAGCCAATAGCATTTGCATGCGCACCATGTAACGCCGCACGCGTGTACCGCTTTAGTCAGTTGAAACCTTTTACACATATTGAATGTTTAAAGCAGAATGCACTGAACACAACTAAATAAGCCTATGACTTCTAAAACTAACTTCTAAAAAAATTAAAGTTAAGTGTATCAAAACAAATTTTCTTAAGGAACACGATGTTTAATTTTTATTTAATTGCTAGCTTATTTTCATTAATAGAGTTCATACCTCTTGTCAATAGTATCTAAATATTTAAGTATAATGCTTATAATACATGTGTGCACAAATCAATAATTTAAGACTTGTGTAGATTGGGTGTTTTATAGGTTTATTGCCAAAGTACTAAATATTTTGCTATTATAAACATTACAAACGGGTTTTAAATACCTTCATAGTTGATTAAACATTCATTATTACCTGTTTTTGTGTCTTGTCTGGAAGTATGATAGATAGTTCAAAAGATCTGTTCTTCTTGTCGCGACTTCCAGGTTTCATTAGTTTCGAAGAGGAGCGGGTTATGCTTTGAGCCTTTTCTGGTAACTTTAATGCAACGATCGACATGCTGCGCGAAAGTCTCCTTCCAAGCTTGCGGGTCCTTAGTGACATTGACCCGCTTAGTCCTCTCTTGCGACCTTCTGCAGCTGCTGGAGGTACAGTTTCCTCCACCGTGACACCGTTCTTAGTTGCACCAGCCATCGCACTATCACAATAACGCCTCCGGTATACAATATCACAACGTCAAACAATCACATTTTTGATAAAAATAATTCGTAAGTTAGTTTTAATGTTTGAAACTAAAGAATATCTTCACTTGTAACTTAGTTATCTCTCTACCACGTACTTAGAGTCAACTTTTCAGTTGTTAATCCGCATTGTATTGTGCACCAATATCTGAGACTATGGCGCGCGTTCAGATGCAGTTCATATGGTCCCAGAACCGGTCCCGAATTTGCTCCATCGACCTATCTACTGTATGAAACTGTCGACGTTTTGTTTGACACAAGTTAGTTGATGTGAATAGATTGCGCGAGAATACGTTTGATTTAAATAGGGCGTGTTAACGTAGAGCGGCGTGTTGCAGCATGAACACCAACACGACGTGCGCGCGTGGTGCCGCGAGTGGGCCGACTAGCGACGACACTGGCTCTCCAAATGGTTGTAGCGCCCCCGCCTCACAGTTCGCGGTCTCAGCTCGCGGCTAGACCGAAATCCTATTACTTATCGAACTACAATAACTGACGCGACACTAAACAAATGTTTCTTTTGTCAGACTCAACAAGTCCACGTCGCTCCCACGAGATTTTTGACACCGAATCAAGACGCTCTAACTTAACGGAGTCTGAGAATGACGTTACTACTCTTCGTTTATACAATTAGTAACAAACAAAAACATCTACTGAGTATTAACTATGCATTCATTAATATAATTTATCTTAATATTCTTTATTCCTTTTTTATGTATTAAGACATTATCTATTCGCGAAATACAGGTGAGCGAGATCTAAGTACGATGAAGTTTTAAAAACCTAAAAAACGAGCTCCGAACTTAGACCATATATTTAAAAACTTTACTTGACAAAAAAAATGCGTAAATAAACTACGTTGCAAAAAACATTGTGACAAAAAAAATGTGTTCCTGTTAAACTAGTTTTCTTACGGTATTTACATGGTAAGAATTTATTTGCCCGATAGTTAATGCCTGCTATAGTTCACGGGCTCTTCTCTTGACATTACAAAGTTGCACGTAACACGGGATCAACACACCAATGAGCTTTCCATTTTTTAGCTGCAGTTATTAGAACTGTACTACATCTTCGTTGTAATAAGTTCATTATGTTAAACCTACCTATCTACTTGCCATGACATAATTTCGCAGTATGAGTTACAAGGAACGCAAAATCGATATCTTGAACAGATATCGCTTAAATTATATATGGACCTTGTGGTCGTAATCATAGTTTCATAGCTACGTCTATAGGAATTTAAAATCAAATTACTTTAAAATTACTAAATTGTAGTAGACAAACAAAGTAATGAATGTAGAAGAAAACACGTTTAGATTATAAATCCACGAATACAGTTTTCTTCTACCAAATCACGAAGAAGAAACAATCAATCATAATCGCAAATTACTTTTTAAGAGAAAAGTAACAAAAGTAAACTTGTAAACATGCCAGTAGGGGAAATTACTATCATGAATTTCACTAAAAATATGTGTATTTTTTTATTTCAAAATTGTCATAGAGTATAACTGTGAGAAAATTATTCTAAATCTAAGACACGTTTTGATTACGGAAAAGTATTAACACAATAGTTTTCACATTGATCGCGAAGATTTTTATATAGATATTGTTGCAAGTCCTCAACCAAAGAGCTAAAACCATATAATACGAACGTAAACGTAAAGTTTTGTAAAAGTTCTGTCTACCTACGAGATAATGAATGAAACTTTCGGTTTTACTATCCGATACGTAAAACACTAACAAATTTCAGAATTCAACAAATCGTGCAATAATTTCTTTATTTTGAAATTTGTGCTCGCAAACAAATCAATCTCCCCATTCATATTAGGTTGACAGTTTTTCCCCGCCGATCTCAGTCGTTGCTAATTATAAAAATAGAGAGGACGATAAATAAAAAATTAAAATAATTTTGAAGATTTCTAATATTAAATTCGTCTTTTCATTTATTCTAAATAACCAGCTGCCCAGCACGTGCTGTAGTGGTTACTACAAATGTTTGTTTTTTTAACCCGTGTGACAAGCACCATTCAACGCGGCCACTAAACAATGTGCAGCTATATCGCATTACATCAGCGCCTTGAATACTCTTTCATCGTTTCGCTGATCAGCCATTTGCTTTGTTCCCCCATATGAAAATATTGTATGTCATAGGTACAATAATAATAACAAAATCATGACTTCTACTAATCAATTTACATGTCCTCTGTCTTTGCATGCTTTTTGAAATACTGTGTGATGAAGTTATTAGGCATTAAATTTAATAGAATTAAGGTCGTTTCTGCAACACTGTAATAACTTCAGTGAAATATTAATCAGTATCATAAACTAATGTAACAATCTGGCTGTGAAAGAAATCTATATTTGTTATTAGAAATGTAGCATTAAACTTTTTTTATCTTAAAATCGATATGGTTTAAAAAATCTGCTTTACGTAATCGTATCAATCCGATATCTCTATATGATGTAACATTTTGATGATTAGTTCGTTTTGTTCATTTAATGAGACCTATACATGTATGTAAGTGGTTAAATTGAAAATATTAATTATCATATATTTTCTTGGGTAAAATTGTTCTATGTAATGTAATAGAGTAACGCGTACTATATACAGACAATATTTGCTACAATATATTTGTTAAGTGGTTGTAATATGGACTTAATAATACGTTCAGTAGATGTGTAAACGACAGTCCACCACTTGATAATTTGACATTGCATAGAGAAATGTTGAAATTGAAGTTATCCCGAACATATAGCGCACAGGAAAATCATAACTATCATATTCAACATGTTGAATGTCAAGGTGCTTAATCAGCGAAAAATTATTAAGAATGAGGAAAAACGTCAATGTTAACTAATTTTTCAGTATTATCTTCGTGTATAAAATGTAACAATATTACATTTTTTATTTAAATGTGGTAAGTTATCTTTAAACCTAATACAATTATTCAAGGTTTGTGCACTTTTTCACCTAAAACTATGTCATCACTTAACACCAGGTGAGATTGTGGTTAAGAATAAACCTATAAAACATAAAAAAAAACATTTAATAGAAAATCCACGCCGTCAAAGGCGTGAATTGCATGAATTACTTTATCATATTAATGTAAATAAGGAATTTACATAAAATTGATTACAATTTATGTCATCGCACAAGTTATCTAATAATAAAAGAGGAGCTAAAATGCAATTTTTAATCGCCGAAATGCAAAAGTTTTTTGAAACAAATAACTGATTACGAACTGAACTATTTGATGATAAAAAAGTTAAGCTGCAGTAGGCATAGCAAGAAAGCAAACGAAAAGCAAAGATGTCATCCGGGTCTAAATAAGTATAGTAACGGTGCAGAATTGGCATGACTATGTTACTCATATCAATATTTATGATTTTACTTAAAAAGAGGGCATAGTAAATCACAACTCGGTCCAATAAGCCTTTCCGTCATAAAAGAGAATAAGGAAATAACTTTCCAAAACACCAAGGAGAAAAAAGTTAAATTGTAAATGTTTTAGTATTAAAAAAAGCAGCTCAACGTAATGTTATAAATAAAAATGTGTCTGTTGCTAAGCGCAAAACGCGTAAACGATTGGACTAAATTTGTCCTACTATTTTTTTTTATTGGTATTGAGGAATTACACTTTTGTGTGACAATTATTATAATCAATGAAACTGATCCTCAAATTCTTATAAAAAAAATGCGCTGTATCATAGATTAGCAAGGAACTAACATCCATAGCCGTCCGGAAACCGTCGGGTAAATCTTGTAATATTTACTCAACACGAGAAAGAGGTTTACAAATCTTTTATTTTCAATCATTATCTTATCTGACTAAATTAATTAATAGACAAAGCTCAATGTCATCATACACATAATAATACATGCCGATCAGATGATACAGATGTAAATTCATCCTTCTCGGAATACCACCTTAAAAAATTATTTAAAGACGTAAATGTGTTAATGTTGCATCATAACAACGTGGGTAACGGAAATATATTTATTTTTTTGATTAAACACGTACTAATGGTGAGGCCTCGATATAACTCCACATACAATATTCTCACAATCTAATTTTTTTACAGGTCGGATATACGGTAGAGACGTCGATAAATTGCAATTGTCTTATTTGGTGTCGAGTTACTAAATGGTGTCTCAATAAGAGTGCACTTTTTCATTTTAAAATAAAAACAAGTATTTTATGATAGAGTTGTGATATTTTTATTGTATTGTAATAAGACATGTTTTGATTAAGATTGGAATAAAATATCCGGCAAATGACCGCCACGGCTCCGATGACAAGCCTAATTAGTCTTTTCATGAAATTTTCCATGACTTTTGCACAGAGATGTGGCTGTATTTCACCGATGACGCGTTGGATTTTCGATTTGAGCTCAGGAATTATTTCGGGTTTATTCGCATAAACCCGAGATTTCACAAAACCCCATAGAAAATCGCACGGCGTTAAATCGCACGATCTTGGTGGCCAGTTGACATCAGAATTTCGTGAGATAATGTGTTCTGGAAATCGTAACTGCAATCGATTGTTTCATGCGCGGTGTGGCAGGTGGCGTCGTCCTGCTGAAACCACATGTTGGCTAGATTCATGGCGTCCAGTTGAGACCACAAGAAGTCCGTTATCATATTCCTGTAACTAATACCGTTTACAGTCACTGCAATTTCGGCCTCTTTTACAAATAAGTAATGTCCAATCACGCCGCCTGACCAAAATCCGCACCAGACAGTTACTCTTTGTGGGTGCATTTGTTTCTCATGAATTGCATGAGGATTTTCTAAGTCCCAAATTTGATAATTTTGTGTATTCACGAAGCCATTCATTTGAAAATGCGCTTTTTCGGAGAAAATTACATTTTTCGAAAAATTGGTATCAATTTCACTTTGTTCATTCATTACCCATTGAACGAATTGCCGACGCTTTCCGTGGTCTGCTGGTTTGAGCTCCTTTTTTTTTTGTTTGCGCGGGGAAAATGCATTGCTGCACCGTAACGGACGCAGGAACTGCGTAAGGTTATATATTATAGGGGTCGTAGCTCCTGAGTTAACTGAATCTTGTACGCACGAAGGTGGAGGTCTTTAGTCAAAATTCGCTGCATTGTGCTTCGTGAAATTTGAAGTTGTTGAGAACGATGACGAATTGATGTTTTCAGCGACACTCCGTTTACAGCAGCAATTTTTTCAAGAGACCGACCGGTACGTTGACGCAAAGGATTTTTATTATCCATAATCGACCTAGTTTCTTCAAATTTTTTGACCACTCTTCGAATGGTTGACACATTAGGTGCACTTCCTCGGCTGCAAAATTTTGCGAAGTTTGCGAGGGGTTTCAGCGTAACTTTCCTCATTTCTGTAATGAATTTTCACAATTATAACGCGTTGTTTTTTCGAAAAGTGCTCCATTTTTAATAATCGTGATAAACAGAGGTGACAGCTATCAAATTTCAAGGTTGCCACTTGCATGAGTAAAAAAATGCAATTTTAAAAAGTGCACTTTTACTGAGACTTCCTTTACTAAGAGGATAACAAAATAACATTTTTTTATATTATATAGATTAGCGCCTGACCATGATCTCTCTGTGATCTGTGATGGTAAATCGTATTAATATAGTAGAAACCTATTCACTCTTTCAAAAGCCCTCCGTTATCTAGTCAGAAACTTTTGTTCACATCAAGAAGGATGAAGGAAATCGCTTTGTTGCTTTGGGCGGAATATCGATCACAAAGGGATGAATGCCCGCTGTGTGTCTATACGTCCGGTGGTAGAATGGATATAGTGGTATTAAGTCGTGTAACTCCTGCGTACACTCTCCGAATGATATTGGGTAGAAGACCGAAAGTCTAGCTAGTCTACGTCGATTATCCAGGCTGTCCAGTTTGGTGCTTACCAGCTCCGGATCACGGACTAGCCTCTTTGCTCGTCTCTCCGCCGAGTCCAAAACTGTGAGTTGGTAGTTAGCGTTGAATATCGCGGCATATGTATACACGTTTCAATTTTTTTACGGTGAAACGTCCGATGGCTTCTGATATTAATATTTATAATTTTTATTATTATATCTCGAAGAAGGTTCCATAAAAAAATGAAAGAAATATCTTTAATATTTAAAAATAATATAACTTTTAATGTTGAAAAAATAGGAAATGAAGAAAATAGAAACCTGTTAATGTTAGTTAAATTACCGAAAAAATAAATAATTTCTTTATTTGGCGACAAACATAAAATACATATTCAGTTATTCATCTTACTTTGGGATTTCTGACATTGAAAATATTTTTATAGACTTTAATTTTGGTTGAAAGAAACGTTATATTAACGGTTTCAAAAGGAGTGAGGCTATAACTATTTAATCAAACTTAAAAAAAATATAACTGTTTCACATACATTTATTCAAAAATAGTTTTAATTCGCTCAACGTGAAAGGTTAGACCGCAAGAGTACCTCATTCGTCATTCAATGGCCTGTTCATAAAAATGACATAGTTTTCGTCATTTATATTTTTCGCTTCAAGATTGTAACATGATTTTAAAGTAAATAACATTGTTATAAGAATGCCGTGAGTATTTATATTTTTAAAGTATTAACTTTAAAGTATAATAAATTGTACAGATCCTTATACTACAGTATTTTTATTACCAAGATGAGACTTCTAAACATCAATTATCCAGAAGTGATCCGAAGTGTTACTATTTAAATAATGATGTAGTGGATGGCGTAAATAGCTAAAACTGTTATTAGGTCCATAAAGTATAATGTTCGTAGTTTAATAAATGCGTAATAGCAAATAACACAAGCATGTGCAGCTTGCACGAAGTAAGAAAGTGTATTCCGGCACATGCAACGTGCCTCGTTTATTTACGGTGTAAATATGGCTTATTATTTATTTAGTGTTTATTTACGATACGATGCGAAGATAAGTAAACGATTAACTCTACACATGGGAAGATTTTTTGTAAGTGTTGATTAATTGTAGTTAGAGATTATTTCTCATTAGAATCATATTAAAACTATTGAAGATATTAAGTTACAAGAGTACGAAAGAAGTAAATAAGGTTACATTGTTTGTGTAATAATAACATTCCCTAGGAAAAATATTTATATCATACGACTTATCACTATTTTTCAATAATTGATAATTATAACTGGCGATGTGATTTCTTTGTTTACATTTCTTCAAAATAATTGAATTTATGGTCGCTCCGTCCTGCGGTTAAATGTCGCCTGCAGTTGACCTTCGACTCGGCGTGTGCCAATCTCAGGCATTCCTGACTATAAAACAAACACGTTTATCAAGTGAATTGCAACCAACGCGGGGGTTGACCGTTCATTGTGATTACTTACGTTACATACAGTTAATGTATGACATGGACAGTATCTACACCAATGTCTTACTTGTATTGGCCAATTTAGGTGCATTCTAAAAATTAAACAAAAGTATGTTACACTGCAGCATTTTATATTTTATTTCGAACCAATAAAATATCTAGTAAGTTAAAACGACAGGTATTTTTGTTAAATCCTCAAAACCATAAACAATACAAAAAATAGTTTATGTAAATAATAAACTGACCTAATGCATAGTGACGTAGTAGCTACACCTCAGCATTTTTATTTCTAAGCTAGATATAAGAATAGGTTTTTACACAAAGAATCATAAAGTTTTTATCGAAATGATTTTATATTGTATTTTTTAACTTGACTATCTATTTCATATATTGTTTCAGAGAACCTGAGTACTCTTGGAAAAAAATAGGAAACTGGAAATCAAGATACTCTAAATTGTATTCCTTGGCGAATCTCTCACTGTTAGTTATATTTTAATATTCTTAAATTTACATGTTTTTTTTTATATAGGAAGAGTAGACAACAATCGGGGAATCATAACTGCGTTGCCGACCTTGAACGAAGGAATAGGCTCTTTTCTTGCGGTCCTCTAAGTCGTATCGGTCCGGAAATACCGGTGGCGACAACTGATTCCACGGGGTGGTTGTGTCTGGTAAAAAATGACGCTTAAAGCGCACACTGGAAAATTGCGAACCATCCAGATGGTGACGATGGAATTTGGTGTTGTGTCGTGTACTGCGATGGTGTACAAAGTGTACAAAAATTTAAAAAGAGTTCACTTTTATCCTTGTCACATAACATTATTACGCTAAAGAAAAAGATATTATCGAGCAAAGTTGGAAATAAGTTGGTCGTCAAGGATGACTACCAAATCTCGTGCGTAGCCGAATGTATGAAGACCAAATAGTGAGTCACAGATCGTGAGTCACGGATGTTGAGAAAAAGTCAACATAACGCTATGACCGTAGCCGCCATCTAGATGTTTTATTCTCGCGCTCAACAAAAACACTAACGAACGTTTATTGTTCATTTCCAAGCGAGACTTTTATTAACTAATAATTTATTTGCAATATTTCTGAAAAGTATCCAATTGTCTCCCATAAACTGTCATTGGAAACATTTATTTGAAAGTTCGAAAATTATTTTTCATATTTTTAACATCCAATGTATTTAAATTTGCGGGTTAATGGCTACATAAATGGCTGTTATTACATGTAATGCACAAGTATAAAGTTAAATGGAAATGTGAAACTAAAGGTGTTTATTGAAGACTTTGTTTTTGTTTTCGTGTTATACAATATCCGTGATATATTTTGTTTGCAGGAAACCAAAACACGATGACACTTGCCGTATTTCTTTCATGAGCAGTGATATAGACCCATATGCAATGCTTTTGCAAAGGATGAGGTCCTTAAATTCAAATACTTCTCAACTCAAAGGAAATTTATCATCATTTGTATCAGCCCTAAACGAAATGTATGATTTAAAAAGGAATAGCGAACAGTATGTATATTAATTATAAGCTTATTATATTGCTTTTAATTTGTACTAAATATCTAACAACATAGTAGAAGTAAAATTATAACATGTATACATAAAGCATTTGATTCTGGAACCATTAGCAAACAATAAATTGTGATTGCTTCATTGACAATAAATATTATGATAAACATTTAAAATATTTAAAGGAGTCTTTATATGTTCTTTTAATAGCTGTTCTTAATTTGAAAGAAAATAAAAAAAAATTAAACAACCCTTAAGGTAGGAAAACCTTATTTAAATACTATTAATTTCTGATGGAACCTTTTGCGACGTTGGTGATTGTTGTTTAATAAGAAAATTAATTCCTTTAAATTTACACCGCAAGATGTGAGATAATAAAAAACATTAGTTTTGTACATGTTCATAATTTTTGTTCAGACTTATCTAATAATAGATAATAAGAAGAAATAAATTAATTATATACTACAAGATTTATTTAAAACGCTATTCTTAAAGTGATGTTCAAAAAGAGAGAGAACATTGCTGTTATTGGAAAATGTTCAATATAAATTGGCTTATCTACATAATTAAAAGATATACATAGAAATTAAAATCAACTGTTAAGTCTGATTCGCACATACTGACTTTATATGTAGACAAAATAATAAAAAACTCATCGAATTTATTATAAATTTTAATTTCATGTCGATGAAATATCATCTTTATTTTATAGCCATTGGTAAAACCTTGTAAAATATTTTGCAAAATTTCGTTCCCAAACTTCAAGCAACAATGACAAAGTCCAAGCGAGGAGGATGTTCATTTGATAGAATGCAGTGGTTTCGTATAGAAACCAGTATGGCCGTTTCAAGAATAAATTTCCGTTTATTTATTCTTGCAAATTCTTTCTATTTTAGATAATGAACTTGAAAACATATTGTTATGATTATATGAGAATTCATCATATGCTCAAAGCAGTCAGTACTTTACGCAATTAATTTCTAATGTCGTCGTAAAATATTATTATAATTTTATAAGATTAAATACTTCTGAATTCGCTATTAATCTAGTCGACGAATAGCAAAGTAAATTATGTTCCTTAGTAAAACGGGTATGAACATAAACCAGTTTCCAAGAGGTACAATTACTTGCGTTAGGCCGTACCGGTAATCTCGATTTCAATATCGAAAGGGAGGTAAACGCGCAATGTGCATATGGTGGGGAAGCGATCTTTGATCTTGCGGGTTAAGTGGAGACTAAGGTATCAACATATAAAAGTATACCTTGCAAATGTTTACAAATTTTCCAAAAAAGATTCTCGCTTTTATTTCTTAACAAATATTTTTTGGCTGTAATCGTAAGAAATGTAAATGAAAAAAGTGTTTATTTAAAATTATATATGATTCATTTATTTAGTTCTTTTGAACCAAATGATTCATTCATATTAAAGTTAATTGGTAAGTTTAGGTATAATCGGTATTTTTTAAGGTTTCAAGATTTAGGTATTCATGATACAATGCTATTAAATTTGGTACGCGAACACAGCTCGGAACTAAGAGAATCTCAAGACAAAACCATAGAACTACCTAAAGTAGATGAGGATGAATCAGATGAGTAAGTTCATAGTTCTTTTAGTTTATTATACAATAATACTTTATCGATCGGTTTAGTTGTTATATAGTATATATTAGCCGTCATTCGTCCAATTCTGTGGGCATGGTAATGTTTTCAATAGTAACATTAATCCCCCTCCTGTATGTGTCTTTTTTCGTTTCCTCTGACTTGGAGAATAGTTTTATCGAAATTTGACACCCCACCCTCCCTATTCCTAAAAAGGAATTTCCGAAACCCCTAATGGATACCTCCGCATCACAAAGAACACACCCTCCAAATTTTATCTGTTCAGAACCAACGGTTTAGGCTGTGCTTTTAAGAAGGTTAGTTAATCATCATTCAAGATTTTGAATTTTATATGTACCTATAGATCACTGGCGTTAGCACTAATCATCCAACTACTATGTGTAAAAAGAGAAGAAAACATGTATCAATTAAAAAATTCCAAAATTGTGTACAATAATTTATTTATTTATTATAATTTAATATTGTATACAATAATTTTCGCTGCGTTGTGTTAAAGTCTTCTCAGAAGAAGGGGATAAGTGCGTTTTTGCGGCAACACGACATCGACATCATGCTATTGCAAGAGACATCCCTCAAACCATCCCGAAGTGACATATAGCAAAGAGTGCCTATATAAGCAAGAAGTGCATATAGCAAACTATCGCCTAATCCGGAAGATAGACTCTACGCAGCTAGGCAATTTAGAAGTCTTGAGGTGTAAGGTAGGCCTTACCGGCCATCCCTCACTTGTCATAGCCTTGTGCTATCTCCCTCCTACAAAGGCGATTCTCCCCTTCGATCTTCATGGCACACTAACGGCAGCTATGCTAATGGGAATGCCCTCTTTAATTATGCGGAGAACCTTAACTTCTCCAAACTAGCGCCCGCTTCACCGACGCTAGTGTGCGTCGACCGCAATCAGCGAACATCAGTTTTAAACTTAGCCATTCTTAAGGACGTCACTAACCCGTCCACTCTATAGAAACGCATTGTGCGCTCATTTCCGACCATCGCCCGGTCATCATCAAGCTGGGCCGGTGCGGAGGTGAGGTCCCTCTGACCAAAACCTCCGTCAACTAGCGACGCCTGGAGGTCAAACTTCAGGCCACACAGTCCCAGCACTGGGACAGGATCCTCGACTCGATCAAATCGCCCGACACAGTCGTACGGGCGGTCGAATCAATCGCTTTTCACACTCGGCAGTCTACAAATGTACGCAGGTAGTGTTCAAGTTGGAAGCACAATTCGGTGCACACCCCGGCGACATCCGCCGCCTTATCCGAACTAAAAACGCCGCCATGAGACATTACAATAGGTACCGTTCCGACCCCTCCGATGTGTCGCCACCTTGCCGTGATGGAGGGGCTTGCGTGCCGCTGGGATCCGTGAGGCTATGCCGGATAGGGCTTCCCATACCGGACAGGCTCCACGGGGAGCGGCCAGACGAAGAGCGACACACCACTTGGAAAACCGCCTGTTCTGTCAGGCGGTCCGGCGTCTGACCCGTAGCGGGCGGTCGGTCGTAGGGAGGACCGTCCGGCGCGCACTAACCCTACCGTCGGGCGGTAACCGTCTACGGTGGTGGAGACTGCGTCGCTTCACCATCCTCCGTAACCCGCTGCGTTCACTTCAACGACCCCTGGTTGACGCTCAGGGGTACGTCGTGGCGCGGTGGGCCGGGGGGCTTGCCTTAATTGGCCGGCCCGCGAGAAGGAAAACTCTTCAAACCAGAGAGAACACTCTTAAAAACCTATAGGTACCTGGCGACCCCTATAGTATATAGCCTTACCCTTGCAAGCGGGGCTCTGCGGGGGTGGACCGTCTTTTCCCTAGCGTCTCGTGGGACCAAACATGGAACACTTTATTAAAACAAAAAAGTTGAGAAAAAGGAGTGAGAGGAAGGAGAAGGAGATGGAGAGGAAGGAGAAGGGGATGAAAAGAAAGGAGTTGGAGGGGAGTGAGGAGAGAAAGGAGGGAAAACTAAGACGCGTAAGCGTCCAATTGGAGAGACTCTCCTTGTGCCAAACTGCTGCGGCAGTCAAAGGAGGAGTCGTTGGAGGGCCGTCTTTACAACGGTCCTCAGAGCGTCGCGAATCCGCGACCTCAAAGAAGGACGCCGCAGGAACGACCCCCACGGAGAGTCGAGCACCCTCGGCAGCGAGAAGCGAAAACGCTCCCTATTGGAATGCGATGTCGGAAGGAGAGACGCAAGACGTCTCGTCTGTCGCGGGGAGTGCAGCGCGGTTCCTACGGGAGCCACGCAAGCGCCCCCGCAACCCGGACCAGAGCGATGACTCGACGGACGATCAATCCGTCAAATTGACGGACAGAAGATCCGTCGAGTCGAAAAGAGGACGTGGGCTCCCGCACACAAACGGCGAGTACGTCAGCCTCGCTGCTGCGAAGCAGCGGCTGGTCGACACTTGCCGGTCTGACCGAGAAATGGACTTGGTGGAGGAGGAGAGTTGCGGTCTAGGTATACCGCCGCCAAAAACTCCTCCAAGGTGGATGAAACGGCCACGGCTAAAGCCCTGGCCAAACAGGCGGAGGCGGAGGTGGAGGCCATCTTACACGTGGCCTCCAAGTCCTCCAATCTAAAGGGCACCCTACAAAAGGCCCTAAAGTCGTCTGCGGCTACCCTCAGAGACATTGTCTTTGAGATGGTCAGCCGCAGCGCGACGAAGGAAAACCAGGAGACGACTTTAGCGCGTCAAAACCTCAAGCTGCAGAGGCAGCAGGAGAAATTGATGCGCTACGCAAAGAGCTGGAGGAGCTCAAGAAGCGCCTCCTCACCGCGCCTCAGACAGCAAAAGCTCCGGAAACCCACGGGAGGTCCTACGGGAGACCTTCCGAGAGGTCATAATGGAGGAGCGCGCTTTTACCCGTACGTGCCTGGCCTCTTTTGAGGACAAGCTGCTGCCCGTAAAGAAAGTCCGTCCGCCTTTAGAGGCGGCCGAAAAGAAGGCGGCAGCGGACCCGGCGCCGGTACCCGTACCGACGCCGGCTCCGAAGCCAGCAACGACGACAAAGGGGAAAGGGGTGGGGAAGAAATCTTCCCCTCCCCCGCCCCACAACAACAGAAGGAGGCGCCACCGGTCACAAAACCGGTCGATACCACGTCGGCAGAAGCGGACGTGATGTTCCCCTCCACCACCGCGGCCAACGACACCTGGGCCACGGTGGTAAGGAAGGGAAAGAAAAAGAAGCCCCAACAGGGGCCGGCTGTACAGGCCGCCAAATTGGCGGCAACAGTGCTGAAGAAGGCGGGGCCGGGCCGCAAAGCAGCCACAGCTGCGACTGCGGCACCGGCCTCAAACAAAAAGAAGCGGCTGACGGCGCCCAAAACGGCGGCCGTGGTTGTTACGCTCTCCCCGGAGGCCATCCAAAGGGGAGAGACGTATCAAACGGTGCTGACGCGGGCGCGTCAGACCGTCCGCCCACAGGAGTTGGGCATAGAAAGGGTCACATGCCGGACCACGCAGACGGGAGCTCGACTTTTCGAGTTCCCGGGTGCGGACAGGGTCCAGCATGCGGACTCTTTCGCCCAAAAAATGAACGAAGCAATCGCCGACGCCGCCAGGGTCTCCAGACCCGTCCAAACGACGCCTCTGGAGATCCTGGGGCTTGACAACTTAGTCGCCAAGGCGGAGCTTGTCGCCTCTCTGGCCTCTTTAGGTGGGTGTCCCGCGGACGCCATAAAGGCGGACGCGATAAGGACGGGCCGCGGGGGCCTCGGGCGCATGCGTGTCATGTGCCCGGTGGAGGCCGCGCGAGCCGTCCTGAAAACGGGGCAAGTGCTGGTAGGCTTTAGCTCCGCCGTTGTCCGGGCGCTACCGGAGCAGCCTATGCGCTGCTTCCGGTGCTACGCGCTCGGACACGTGCGGGCCTGCTGCCCATCAGCAGTGGACAGAACTGCACTGTGCAGACGGTGCGACGAGGCGGGGCATATTGCCTCAGCCTTTGAGAAGAAGCCTCGCTGCGCCGTGTCCGGAGCCCATAAGAGGCCTGCTGGGCACGCGATGGGGGGGGACCGATGCCACCCCCCCAATGTAAAGGGTAGAAACGCGGCTGTTCCGCGTCCCCACCAGGCCTCTACCAGTCGGAGGGAGGTGTCTGGACGGGGTGTGGCTATGGACCACTGATGCCCAGTGCCCATAGCTGCCAGCTCCTCCAGGCGAATCTGAACCACTCTGCCAGGGCCCAG
>DWQX01000301.1:0-48410 GCA_018245475.1 Pharmacophagus antenor | reverse complement strand
AATAAGGTAAATAAATAATTTGTAGAGCACTAACTTTTGAAGTTTTATTCAATATTGTAATTTTTTCAAGGTGGTCTTAAACTTTTGGCCGGCAGTGTATATTGATAGAAGATGAAATAAACAACCAAATATAGCTTCTTGTATCTTTTACGTAAGATTTTTTACTGTATTGCTCAGTTGAGGATTATTTTAATGACTAAAATCAGACAGAGACAAAATTCGCTTTGATTCGACAAAAGAAAAATGTATTTCTAAGATAATATATAAAAGTGTCCCTGAGTTTCTTACTTGGTTCCCAGGAGTAGCTACAATTATTTTTACATTCCGTGACCACATTTAAAGGGTTTGGTTTCTTCGAGTTTCTTAATCCAGACTAAGTAACTACCACCTCACAATGGTAAGTACTCATATTGTCAAATCTAACGCCATCATATGATTCCTAGGTACAGGTCGTAAAACTCATGAGTCAGAGTATTTTAGGTGACCACTGATCTGTCTTCGGCCTCGTCATCATCATGTGATATTATATATTATGTGTTATTGATATTATACATCATGTGATATTATGATATTATATAACTATAACATTTACGACAATTTTTGTGAAGACTCCGTCCTTTTTTGTGGGGAAATCCTGTGAGTGATACTCCCTCATTGCGAGCCAACGAAAAGCTTACGACGGACTCTTATTTGGCTAAAACCTCACGGTGATTCTCACAATGCCTGTCATCAAAACTACAGAAACGCACACGCACACTACCGAAGTTGCGACAGAATCGGCGCTTAAAGGCCCCAAACTTCAATGCTCCATTTTACTCTAACATATAATAATATAAAATAAGATTGTTGAACAGAACATTGTTTAAAATAGTAGAGATATCTTTAACACCCTTTGTGTAACAGTTACGATCAAAAGCTTTTGTTTCGTTAAACTGCACATTTTACTCCAACAAAAACATCGCGAACATTTCATAAAACCATTTTTCAAAACAACGTCTAGCGAAACTTTCAAATGAGGTAGCGTGCCCGTCACATTTCACACAACGAATGAAAACCTTTGACGCGCATTCTGTCAATTCTTTCTCATTTTTTAACTCTATTACAACATTATTCTGAGTAAGAATCATTTAAAAAAAAGTTAATTTAATTTAGATCAGTCAACATTACAGTAATGTCGGCGTGCGATTGTAATGAGAATTAAAATTGTAATTTGTCATTAATTGTAAACAATTTAAAATTAATTAAAATAATCCTATTTATAAATACATGAAAAATCATTTGCTACCCTTGCTCTGCATTAAATAGACTTTTTAATAATTAAAAAACGAGGAAATAATTAAAAACATCTGTTTTGTTTTTTTTTTCATTTCGCCCACGGCGCAGGCTAGTCTTTCGACCATACCGTCTAGCCTTTTCTAGAATTTTTTCTTTAATTATATATTAAGTTCATTTATGTCTTTCGTAACACTAACCTAACCTAATAACGTTTTTTTTACGTGGCGGAAATACCTTCGCATACCTGCCTTCGCGGGGGCAAAGACAGGTTATGTCAGATTTGCACCGACTAAAACCCCCACGATGTTTCATCTTGGGCGCTTTACGGTAGAGTCACGGGAACGCTTTCGCATACCTCCGCAACCCCATGAGCGCTGGCCGCAACGTGAGCCTCCTTTCAGGGGAGGTAAACCTTCCCTATCCCCTCGGGGTTAGACGAGCTGGAACACACAGCGCGCCCTCCTCTCTGGCAGCTTACGGTCAAATGGACATCGAACCCTACCCCCGAGTCTGTCACCCAAAAGCCATGGGAGCCGAGAGGACGGGCACCCGAAAGCAAAGGTCTTTCAAACTCCCTGCGGCGGATCTGGTCTTAGGCTCCGCCGCCAAACGATATTCGGCTGCGGAAGATAGGGTTACCCCTTCTTTCCCGCAGCCCCACCGCCGCCGCATCTGCGTTGCGACACCGCTTAGTCGCAGAGGTCTCTCTCTGCGACTCTACCTCGGCTATGAAGGCAGCGCTTGCACGCTGCCCCTGCACATCCGAGACAGGCTTCCCAAGCCCACCTGAAGTGGCCACCTCGGGCCAGCCCTACGCCTCGGGCCGGCCCTACGCCTCATGCCGGCCGGGTGGGTTCTTCTTCGCTTCACCGTGGGTGACCAGGCCACGGTAACTAAGCCCCTCCGCCACTAAAAGGCGGGAGGGAATCCTTTGGGGGGAACCTAACCTAATAACTAACCTAACCTTTTTTCGCTGGAAAAAATGCATTACGCATCCCCACCCGTCGGTACAAATACTATTAGAAGGGTGCACACATTTTGACCTATAAAATAACACACATGTAATAAAATATTTAGTTTCTTTTATTTTTACGAAATATTTATTTCCATGTTTTTGAGGTTTAAAAATATAGAGAGATAATATAATAAGGAAAAAATGTATGCATATACTCATAATTATTATTTTCACATGAAATCAATGTGGTATCACATGTTTGTGTCATTTGAAAACCACCAGTCTCTGGATTATAGGTTTCTAACTGATTGCCAGTGCCTAATTTTGCAAAAAATTTAGTTGAAAGTAAACATCAATTCCAGTCTGATGAATGTTATAGCTACTTAAGTTACAGGACTAATGTACCATATTCTGTCAGTAAATTCTGCATTTGTACATATTGTTATAGGCAAATTATTAAAGTTTTTTAAAATAAAAAAGAATAGTTATACTATAGAAATATTATGTAATACATTAACTTTACATTACATTACAAAAATATCATTGACTATTATAAATATTAACAAATCCTAAGTTACATCGTACTGAAACAAATATAGCAAGATTGGAAGTTCATAGTTTAGATTTCACAGTAATTAGTGCCTTAAACATCTATATATATAAATATATATTAGTTCTTTTCCAGTATAAAGAATTTTACCCATAAAAATTGACATAGAAGTACAATATATACATTGACTTATGGTTAGTAATCTATTTATCTGTTTAGACATTCGATAATTGACAAATATGGTTGAAATCATTTATTAACATGTTCACACCATTGGGCATTTGCACAGTGGGGCGGGAACCTTATTCAACCATAGATTTAAGGATTATTGTGTATTAAAAAGGTAAAGAAAAACTTAACTTACTTTACATGTTACTAAATTATATTAATATTTAAATATTACTAAATTAGTATAACATGTAAAGTAAGTTTATCTCCTTAGCTATAAGTTTAAGATGTTTAATTATATTAATTCATGTCTAAATACATTTTGGTTAACAAATAAAGAATTTTCTTGTCATTCATCAGACTGCCCTTCTCTAATGAAACCAACAAATTATAAGTAATTTTCCATCACTATTCTGTTTGAGTCACTACATTTTGTGTGATATGCATATAAATAAAAAACTATATTTATATGTATATATATAATTATAAATAAACAACTTTTTAAAACTGGTTTTATAGAAATCATAAATTCCTTTTACTGTTTTCATTTCTGCATCAGTGTAAACTGTCTGAACAAACTTAAACATCTAATTAGCATTTTCAGAAAGCCATACTTGTGCTCCTTGTAATTGGATATAACTGTGTATAAGTTTAATATTATTCACAAAGGTTTAAAGAGTGACATATCGAATAGGTAAATCCAGGCTCATATTTCTATAAAACAAACCATTCATGCCTGATCTTGGATTGTAATATCTTCTTAACACTTCTCTTACTTCAGCAACAGTTATAGCAGGAACACCCTCATACCCTGACTTAATATATACAGCATTATTTAAACTTATGGGGTTACAAAAATGTCCACCTTCAAATTTGCTAAATGGATCTCCATTTCTCTTTTTTGCATCTTGTCTTATATAAAATACAGCATCCACAATTTCACCAACAGTTTCATAGGCTAAAAAGCATAAAACTTCTAATGCAGAGATTGTTAATTTGAGGTCCTTGGTTGGATTTAGCCACTTTTCTAATTTTACAAACCCCTTAGTTAATCCATAACCAGATCTAAATGAACTACATCTAGCTTTATGATAAGCTTCATACTTTTCAAAAGACATCAACTCTGTTATTTTCGCCGCTCTTACTTTTCTCAGGTAATCAATTACATCGAATTTAATTTGGCTTACCTCGTCACAATCATCAAATTCTTTTATATAATCAATATGAGTCCTTCGTTTTTTAATAGATGGATCTTTTTCATCGTCAAGCATGATTGCAGGAATTATAGGTTCTGTTGATGTTACTTGACGACTTTTTTCTATTCGATCTAATTTCTTATGATAATCATATAACCGCTTCAACTTTAGTTTGTTTTTACGCATCAAAAATATTACATCGTAATTCGTTATTGCTTTCCCACCTCGTATGTTTGAATGATTTAAAGCTTCTTGAAGCATTGAACGTAGTTGTTGTAAAACTATACTTTCCACTAATACTACAGTTGCAGCGTTGGGATTGGGGTTGTCGCCAAAGCCATGCATCATGTTTGATATTTCCTTCTGAAAATTTGTGACTTCTCCTGTAGCATCCATAGTGAAATATGACACCATTATTGTAAATTGTATTTAAGCGTAAATAAAATAATGTTATACAATCATTAATTTTAATGTATTAATTATTTCTTAAATTTTAAATTCTTTATAATCCCCTCGTAAAGTTCAAGTTCATATATTCTTAAAAACATGTCTATTAATAAGGCAAAAGCATTCTATATACTCAGTCACTATTGTCACATTTCAATAAATTTGATCACACATAAAGTAATCGCTTTTTATGTAATTTTTAAAAATGTTTCAATTTATGTTACTATATTAAAGTTAAACAGGAGCTCTATGATTATATTATAAACCGTTTTATCCAAATCTTAATCAGTTGTATAGTCTTTGGCTGTCGTTGTATCTGACATTTGACAATTCATAACACTTCAAGGTGATGAAATATAAATTCTCACTTATTAACTACGACATTATAAAGTATTAAGTATAAAATGCTATTAATTTTAGTTACGTAATTATGTAACAAGTACATATTATTTTAATTTTCCAGTTATAAGGCGTAGCTCCCTAGAATATTTAATCTTAGCAGTAATATTTACTTCACTATGGCCTTTTATCGCATTGCATGGAATTTTGGATTAAAACCTCAATTTATAACCCACATTCGGTATATTTCATGTTGGTCATGTGGTAGAGACATGAATAATTTAATTATGAATTTGTTTTGCTCAAATTGCGATGCCTTACAACATCCAGAAATAAAGGAAAATTATTTCAAGATTATGGGTGTTAATGAATCATACGATTTAGATGAGAACGAATTGGGGAAGAAATTTAAAGAACTTCAAAAATACCTTCATCCAGATAAATTTGCCAACAAGTAAGCTCAAAGTCTATTTTCAAACTGAAACAATATGATTTGCAAACATCTGTTTGTGATCAGAAAGGGCGCTGTATGGGATATCTAGTTTTCGGTAATGAGAGACCTGCCTGTAGTAAAGATTTGAAATTATTACATTGTTTTTCCAAATTGATATATTTTAAAAATTGTTTTTATCCCTGCTTTTTATGTTTTTCTTATCAAATTGGTATAATTCTTATATATTCTATACTCAAAGTTTATTATTATATTATAACATACACCTTAATTCTTCATGTGTATCCCGAGTCTTTAAAGAAATTAATAAATTTAATTTACTATTCAAATTCATAATGCTGTTTTACATTTTTATTGCAGAAGAAAACAAGAGCAAGAAATCTCAGAAAAATACTCATCTTTAGTAAATGAAGCATATAAAACTTTATTAGAACCATTATCTCGAGGTAATTAATATTACTTTTAATTTACGTAAAATGTAAAATGTTCATAGAGTTTGTGATATGGATCATAATCAAGTGTAATAAATTCTTATATAAAAACTGATTTTATTGTGAAACTAAGTACTGGTACATACCCTTATTATTATTTGAATGCTTATCTAATCTTAACATTATATTGCTTTCATTGCATACATTTATTAGGCAAATGCATAAAGAGTACTGAAAATTCTTGAGCACTTACAATATTAAAACTTCATGAATATTCTTAAAATGGAACTCAACTTGTTACACGTCAAAAAAAAATTGATTATAAATGCAGATTGTAGTGTTAATACCCATGCAGGACATGCATTTTTCAAAGTTTTTACAGTATATTTACTTGAATTTTGCACATTCAATAAAATTAAATTTTGCCTGCCATATTTTTATATGGTCATGCAAGAAATTTAAATACTTGAGATAATCAGAAATAAATGTTTAAAATAAATGCAGGAAATTCTGTGATATATAATTTTATACAATATAAGGGCATTAAAATGCCCTAATATTGTATAAAATTATTTTAACTTTTGTATTATTTGTTTTAAATTTTAATAATGTTCATATTTCTGATTACTTGTATAGATTTGTTGTCTTATAATTTATTGTCTGATCGAAACAATATATTCATGAATAATTTGATCCTCACTTAATTAAATATTTCTTGGTAATTACAGGCATATACATGTTACAACTACGAGGTAAAGAAATCCCAGAAAACACTGAAGTAGACCAGGAATTTCTCATGAAAATAATGGAAAAAAATGAAGAAGTAGAATATGCTGAATCAGAAGAAAAGATTATGCAATTGAATGAGGAGAATAAAGCTCTTATAAAAGATTTGCAGAAAAAGTTATCTCGGGCCTTTTTTGACGGTGATTTAAAAAGAGTTACGAAATTATTGAGTCGCATGAAATATTATTCAAGCATAGATAAACAAATACAAGCCGCAATTCGTAATAAGGGCATAATCAGATAGTATCCTATTAAATATTTGTTAAAAAATGTGGTATTTCTTATCATAAGTTTTTAATTTATGGTATTTTATGTAAAAGTTTATATAGATGTTTATTAAACATTTTAAAAGAAATTTGTATCTTAAAAATCTACTGTAAAATAAAGGATCATCTAAAACACTGGAACTATATATTATATATAACCTATACAACTTTAATGACTTGTACAACTAATTTTATTTATTTATTTAAAGTTTAATGCACTCTTGTACATGAGGTGGACTTAATGCCAAATGGCAACTACAACTAATACTTAACAAATAGAGATTAAATTTAAATTTAGAGAGATATGCATAACTATATCATTAGAATTAACTTTTGGCACTGTTTTAACGTGGAAAGTACATCTTTGATCATTTTTACCTTACACCGAGAATGACTCATATTGTATGTCTACTGAATTTTCTCGGCCAGTCAACTGTTTACATGTATATAATGAAAATATACGCATTTTATACATGCAATTTGGTCGAGGTTTTAGCAGATATCGTTCTAAGTAAAAATAAGTTTGAAATTCGGACGGGCACAATTCTGTTATTTAATTAATTATAGCGCAAGAGGTTTAAAACAGATATTAAATAAGAGACCAACGTGTCACTTACCTTAATGTTTGCCCATACAATGAAGTTTTAGTATCTTTACAGAGCAACAATTTGGCGCTCATTGCCTATGACATTTAAGGTGTTAAGTCTAGATACTTTCTTCTATTAATAAATTAAAGCGGTTTATAAACCTTGACGATAATGCATACACATTGCCTGTGATCGGAGTAGATATTATCTACTGATATAGAGAGGCCTACCGCCAGTGATATAAATAATTGAAAGTGAGTCTATAAATTAATTTTACCGCTTACTAACCACTATCCTCCAATTTAATAAACTGTCAAGAACTTTCATTTGTTTTTACTATTAAGCTATTGAAATCCTTTAGACATGTTCTACCGATGTATATGGATTTTTTGATATACTAGGTGCTACTACTCGTCTACCAAAAGGCTGGATGGCCCTTTTCACAAATTATACAACTGGTCAAACTTAATAGTTTACTTTTATGCTTAATACTTTTTATGATCAGATGCACTTAAAAGGAAATTTACCTATACACTCTACATATGTATCTGTACTGTTTATTACATAGATTTGTTATTAAAATAGTCGTTAACTTATATAGTGTTTATCACTTAATAATTTTATCTCCAAAAATCTTTGACAATGATTCCATCTATAAAACCTAGTTTCCTGCAATGTGATAAACCCGCCTATTATGTAAAAAACGAATTACTTTACTTATATTGTAGGTTTTTTTTTCTTGATGTACATTATAATAAAGTTATACGCTTTGTTAAAGTTATAACTTTTTTATTTATCTATGGCCTCTCGAATATCGTATTCTGTGCGAACAATTGCGTGGATATCTTATATTTGAGTTATGTACACCAGATATAAAAACATACCTAGTTAATATATTATCATTGCAATGTAATTTCTTTTTGTTACTAACAAGAAGAACAGTTGCGTTTCAGCACTTCGTTTTAACGGTACTTTAATAAGCATTAAAATAGACGAGAAATTAATATTAGGTTGGACATATAATTTTAGAGCAGGTAAAACACTGCAAATGATTGATGTTCACATATTTTACTACAAACCAGTTATTTGCATTTCATTTTATATGTACTACAATTAAGCATCTTTGATACTTTTCAGAAAAGATCTCAAGCTACTCTCATTTCTGCAAATCTATCCTAAAATATTTTTTGTTCAGTAATACCGGAAGAAAATATATTGTTAAAAAAAATTTTACGTGTGCAAGGAAGTTTTTTCATAAAGCAATTGGATAACCATGTTTAAAATACTTTAAGCTTTATAATGTATTTAAATTACGGAAAAGAAAATAGTTGTCAGTTTTGCTGATGATTTAAAACATAATTTTTGTCTTGAACAAAAAACACCTAAGGACCTTGACTTTACTTGTAGGTACATTGATCTAATTGTTGAGTGACACGGACATCGTTGGCGTTGAAAAATAAAGCTCATTATTGCAAAATATTACGAAAAATTATGATCGACGTGACCAATGCCGACGAAGAAATTATATCTATTATACACAATTTCGTTCAGTGTCTTCTCATCAAAATTCAATATGAATATTTTAATTCCCAGACAAGAATTCATGGCGGCATTGTGTCTTTATGGCTCTTGCCCAGAGCTTCGGCCTGTTATGTCTGTCCATATTTCTGGCAAAAAATAGCCTTGCAAATACACTCTACCAAGCAGGACTGTTCAACTTTAGATATAAGTCCAGCGTTATGACTGATCTTCATCACCTAATCTTCTCTTTATAGCTTGGTCTTACACTGACAGATACTACAAATAAATTCTTTTTCTGAGCAATATATCTGAGTCCAATTTTTATACATACACAGTCAACGAAAGTCTCTTGTAAATTACTTAGAACAACAGTAATTGGCGAAATGTATCAAAATATTTTTTAAACTGTGGAAATAAATACAATACAAAAGTTACAAGTATATTTGTGACATTCATTATTATAGAATTTAAGTTGATCTATCACTACTCGTATGATCAAGATTAGAATATCGAAGTATAAAATAAGCTACCATTATAATTTATAACGCACGCAAGTCCAAGAAAGTAACACTCGTACGGTACAGACATCTCAGTGTGTTCAAATAGCTATACGGTAAAGAAACAATTACTAGTAAATATAAATAATCTTTATTCAACTGTGATGTGTATTCAAAATTTATTACATTTATTCTTATTATCTGTATTGTTGGACGCAGGCAAGTATTAAAAGACTTTAATCATAAGCGCAATTAAAAAAAGCTTTCGTTAAGATCGATCGTTTTTTAAATATTTATTTTTATATTTATTCTATAAAGCCATTTCTGGTCTTTTACACATATTACCATCACCTATAATAATTTTTAAAACATAGCATGTCAATTATAAAATAGTAAATACAAAATATTTTGCAAGAAATAAAACAAGATTATGTCAAGAAAAGTATTACACGATCATATTTAAGGTGTGATGTAAAAGTGGCCACTGGAAATTTTTATTTTAATTCGAGATAAAGTTCAAGCCATGTCCCTTGCGAGAATTGAATCTATACAATTACTCTATAAATTAACAATTGTATAGCAATTTAACTACGTTTTTAATATTTCTAAAGTTTATTTTTAAAATTACAGCATGTATGTGCGAAGGAATCATACTAAAGACTTATTTGTGTACATTTTTAAATAACTAGTTTTAAGTTTGAAATTTATTCCGTGTTTCTTCCATATTAAGCCAGTAATAAGAGCACCTGGCGAATATTAACAATATTGATTGAATCTACAAACTGTAGATTTTATTACACTCTATCTGAACAGTTCCTGTGTATATTGTACAATTATCACTATTTATATAAACTATATAAATTATGTATATAAACAAATAGGTAATGTAATAAATTCATATTATTAGTTTGGAACCTTAAAATAATTTTTAAAATTAAATGTTCTGGAATTCATTATTTTTTCGAATATTTTTTTTTATTTAAATTACAGTAACATGTCAAATAGCACTCACACGTGTCTTGGGCGGGGCACCTACAACAATTAGCCAGTATCCGATTCTGGCCCAATTACTCCTGGACCCTTGGGCCACTTTACAGTACAGCCAGCATTGTGCGGGTGTTATTTTGACATCGCGACATGTTATTTCCACTGCACATTGCTTCCAATACAACGAAAATTCTGGGAGGAAGTAAGTTGTCACGTTATTAACTACTGGTTGTCTGTCTCTTTTTGAAGACCCCCGCATAATATATACTGGCGTATTACCACGTATTTTATTATCGACAATGTACTAACACATGACCTTGGTTATGATATTAATTGATTATGAGGCCGTGGATGCTAAAGCGTGCTCTCATAGAATACTTTGGCTCCTGCGAAAAACAGCAACGACGTTATGGTGGCTAACCAGGCAGGTTTAAAAAAAACCCTACCACCATCCAGAGTCCACTACTCGTGTGGGGTAGAATCTTGCACCTCCGTGTTGCATGGCAAATGGTAAGCCACTGCGCAAATAAGGTAATGGATAAATATTTCTGTATTCCCGATTGAATGGAAATGTGTCACTAGTAAAATTGCCTTTGCTAACAAGAGAAACGATCGTGAACTTGAAAGAGATGCATGTAGAACGAAGTGTCGCTTTGGAAACTTTCTAAAATCATGTAATTAGGCGTATCGCTTACCGCTACATGAATCGTATGACTGTCACGGCAGTTTGTTCTATAATAATTTCACAAATAATAAAACCGGCAAAAAATATAAACACCAGAAAGTATCAAAAGAAATAAACAAAACAAATAAAAAGCAAGTGCAAAGTCCAAGTTTCTAATTTTCCCACTCCTGGGATTGATATTTAAAAAAGGTGTTGAGATTAACTTAGAGTCATACTTTTCGATACGAAAAGGTTTTATTAAATTAATAAGTAATCTACTTAGTGAATCTTGTTACTCGCTATTGCGTATCCTGCTCTGATTAAAAAAATCATACAGCAATGTTATTAAACTGTACCTACTGAAGTATTTAAATAATAATGTATTTAAATATTCAAGTGTTTCTAAACCTTTCTCTTGGAACAAAAGACATACTTATTAAAAAGTGGTAACTGTCATCTGCAGTTTTACTTCTAGATAAAATTACCAGCTAGTGATTTTGTGCAAATGTAGTAAGTTCCACATTTACCACCAGGCCATCATCTCGCTCAACACGATTTTTAGGGTTCCGCACCAAATGGTGACAAAGGAAACCTTATTACTTTGTTTGTATGTCCGTCCGTTAGCGGTATCAATCTCATAAATCGTAATAAGTTGATATTACCACAGTTTATTTATTTCTCTTGTCACTATAATAATAAATATAATACTTACAACAAACGAGATATCATTGGCGTTAATTGTATGGAACCCTTTGTGGTGTAAGTCCGATTCGCATTTGGAAATATATTTTTAAATATAGTACTACATATATTTTTTTTATTCGTTCACCCCTGTTTCGTTTTGACAGGGCCTATACATATCATTGTCATTAATTTCTTATTTGTTATTCTCGCTTTTCTTTTTTTCTTCCATACTCATACTAATTTTTCTCGCTCTCATTTCTTCCTTTTTTTCAATACCTCATCTCACTTCCTTCTTTCATACCTAGCGTATAAATAAAGAGACACAATTCATTTATTTTATTATAGTTTTCTCTTAATCTAATTATTACATATTTACACCTTTATTCTACTTTTCATTTTGTTTCTTTTGTAGTACTACACATTTGTTTTACAGCTACACTAAACCAAATTATTGGAGGGTACGAGTGGGATCGTCTTATCGCACCCGAGGTGGAGTTTTACATCGGATAAAGAATATAATACCTCATCCATCGTTTGACAAGTACTACTACACGAACGATGTGGCCGTTTTGGTAATTGCTACGCCCTTCACGATGACCATGTTTGTAAGACAAGCAACAATCACCAAGCCGTGGGCTGAGATCGCCCCTAACTCTCTGTGCACTCTTGTGGGATGGGGTGCTACGCAGGTATACTTCGACCAGTGTATTATCAAACGATTTCTAAAGTAATGTTAATAGGTAATAAGATTTAACATTTTACCTCTTGACCGACCACGCGTGAATACACGGGGATACACCGTTCACGACTGGTCTAGATCTCAATAACTATTAATTCCAAAAAAAATAATTTCATTAATCGAAGTGAAATGTTAATAAATGAACTAAGTAATTATCATTAAGTTTCATGGCTGTTTCCATAGTTATCATCATCACCCTTCAGCAGTTCAGTTTTGGATATACATATACTCCGCCGCACAACGACGTCCACTTAGCCCTTTTAATCTTCATTACAATACGATTTCTAGATTAACAGTAAATTATTGTTTTTACTCTCTATGTGATTAGAGAGCGTGCTTCAATTATTTAAAGTTATTCTTTGCTGTGTGTTTACACAAGCAATGGTCACTTAAATAATATACACGTCCAACCTGTTAAATATTTTTTTATATTTTCAGCGTAGTATTGCACAGCCCGATCAACTCCAGTTCACCACAATGGTGACAGTTGACCAGCAAGAATGCATAATGAGATATAACACACTCGGTGCTGTCATACAAGATTCAATGTTTTGCGCCGGCAATCTAGAAGTTGACGGGATAGACGGCTGCTTTGGAGACTCTGGCGGTCCTTTGTTATACAAAGGGGTGGTCTTGGGTCTGGTCTCATTCGGATACGGCTGCGGATTTCGATATTACCCGGGAGTTTACACGAAACTCTCACATTACACTGATTGGATTATTAACACCGCTTCTAATAATAAATGAATAAATCTTACACTGTGTTTCATTAAAGTGTAATGGGAAAAAAATCACAGAGTAACGAAGATTTCTTTATTACTGTAAATCTTATGTCTCTCGTTAGAAAAATTCATGTTTTGATAAAAAGGATCACAAAATGTATTACTTGTATATTTTGTGAATTTGTGTCATTTAAATCCATTTAAAAAATATTCGGGCTTAACTATTAAAACGCTTAATTTTAATAGTTCAACTCGAACCCGCCCTCTGGTTTCAAAGGGCTTTAATTAAGCAAAAGAGCTTAAAACCCTTTGAAACCATAATCTGTAACTTCAAACAAATTACTGCTAGATCAAACCGTTATTCATACAAGTAGAAACTACTACATAGATTTTAATACATATATATTTTATTTATAATAATATTGAATATTTGATTCTATCCATAAAAATGTTATGATAGCTCTTATCAAATACATTTATTTACATTGTTAACATAATCGTAAATAATTAACGTTTTTAGTAAATAACTTCATTTTATATAATTATAGTAAACTGTGAAAATACCTCAGGCGTCAATTTATGCCTGAGATGGGGTCGATACAAAGATATAACCATTTTCATAAATTTTTACCAACATTATAATTAAAAAACATGTTTTTCAAAAACTCTAAAATCTAAAACGTAAATAACATGTAAACTTTAGTTATCGGCAGTGTGTGGTTTTTTTGGTAATATCTACGAAACCACCGATAAAGATACGTAGAGTAACATCGATATGAAGCCTCTAGTAACAGCGGTGTATAAAATAACAGTAGCATTAATTAATATTTTTAGAACAGCTTCGTACTTAGTATTTAGAACATTTTAATTTTAAAAATCATTGCTTGTAAACTTAAATCACCAAGTAATGCGTACTGTACATTTATTATTTTGAAGGCTTACGTGACGCAGTGATACCACATGCCTTGTTACACTAAGCTCCTGAGATTGATTTCGTGACCACTTAAGTAAGTTGTTTTAGAACACGCCTGTCCAACTACAACATCCATAACAATGTTTCTGCGTTCCGGCAGTCATTTATGTGGGAGTATTCGGGGCAAGCAGACGAAGCGTGAACCTTATATTCCGGGACTTTGATAAATAGGCGGAAAACCACTGCGCCATGGAGTCAAATAGAGCGTATTACTAAAGCAAAGTTCTATTTGAGAAATAAAAATTATCGATAATATACAGTTCGGTTGTAGATTATTATATAACATTTGTGTTACGTAAAATGTTTTCTTTTACTCATCTGAAAACCTGTATCTGTAAAAGTCTAATTTTATTTTTAGATTTAATTACTTTTGACGATGGAAACAAAAAAAATAGACCGAAATGACGAATTTTTTTCTGAAAAGGATTATGAAGGAGATCGAGAAAGGTATATATACGTACAAATAGAAACAACTGATTATATATTATTTCGTATTATTAAACAATTATTTTATAACTTTTGACAGTCATTTTGTTATACTTTTCATAATGATGCACGATGTTATGTTTAACATACATATTGCCATGAAATAATGTAAATGTTTGCGAAATTCACCTTTTTTTCATGTAACTATTAATAACGCGTTTTCGAAAAGGTCACACACTTTTTATTTTCATGTGTTCAAAAATGATAATAAATTATTTTCTTTTAATTAATAGAAAAAAAAACAAGAAATGATGATTCCATTCCTTGTTCACAGCGCAGAGATTTGGTTCTCAGCACAATCACCTAATTATGAACAGAACACCAACAAATTATACCCTTATACAGAAACACCCGCATTTAGCTCATTTAATCTAATCAAGGTACCTGCCTCACTCAACAACCTTTTGGAACATGTTGATTATTGGGGCGAAGGGAGAGTGATTACTAATTCACCAAAACAAATCAGCGGTTTTACTAATTGTTATAACGTTAATTACCAATACAAAGTGGTAAGCGTTGGTCTCGATAAAAATAGAAAAATCCCTAACAGAATTCCTGTGACTAGTTACACAAATTGCGACACCAGTAGTTTTATTAAGAACAACTCTGTGAAACTCGTGACAGTGACGACGCCAAAAATTAATAAAACTTGTGCCGAGGATATCGCAAGAATTGTTAATAAAGATTTCGGAAAAGTAATAATATTGGGTTATGAAAACAATGCTAAGGAATTAACATACGTTGAACAACAACTGAGGAACAAAGACCTTGTTTATTATCAAGGCTATAAGTTGCCAGAGATATTTAAAGAACTGACAGTAATAAATAATGCTAGATCTTACATAAGTGTAAATAGCTTAAAAGAACAACTGTATCATAATATCAAAGAAGGCTCGTACACAAATGCTGTAGAGATAAGTAAAGCATTGCATAATAATGGCCCTAAATTATCCATTACCTATACTTTGCAAAGACTTTTAAAAGAAAAGAGTAAAAACATAATGGCATATGCATATCAACTTTGGATTAACGGCGGAAAAAAAATTGTAATGAATAACTTACCAAAGTCTTTCAATCACATTTTAAACCAAGACTCTGTATGGTTTTTTGATCCAATGTTAGAGCTTTATCTTAAATTAGACAAAAATATTGATTATTCCAAAAAAATAATTGCATGGGGTGATAACAAAACTAAAAGTAGTAAAATATTTTGTTGGCATTTGACTGTTCACTGGGAAGATAATTCAGTATCTTTTAAAATCATTAATGAATATCATCGATTATATTTAACATTAGATACAGAGAAAAATGTTTTTGAAAGTAGACAAGCACAAGGTGAAGCAGAATTGAATGAAGCACGATTTTTGTGGTATTTGGAACCAGTGTTAAAGAATAACACAATATATTTCCTAATTATCAATCGTCAATTTAAACAAATATTAAATTTAGATTCTGATAAGAAAGATGAAAATGGTAAAATCCTCTGGGGCCAAGAAAAATACCACGGTTTTGATTACTTTAGATGGAATATTTTACCTTGTAATGAATAGTAAATAAAACATTAGAAACATATTATTTTGACATATTCATTATCAATTTTACAAATATAATTTTACCTAATCTATTTAAGAGAAAATTCGATAAAAAAAAAATCAATTAATTCTCCGTCACGATCCAGACCCATGAGGGATTGAAATATGTACTTAACCCAGCCTAATATATTAATTTGTATCTAATGGCTATTATCCTTATATTTATATTAAGACTATATAGATTTAAATAACATTGAAATTTAATTTTTTTGTTTATGTATTCAGAACGTGTTTTTTTATTCAGCTAGCATATATGATGCTCATTTTGTTTAGAGCTATGAATAAATAACTAAAGAAGACTTATGTATTAAATTCATAATTTCTATGTAAATCTACATTTCATTGAAATAAAGACACGAAAAATGTTTTGCCATTCTTTTTAACGCAATAAATATTGTATATTATAAATAAAATCATTTCATACAATTACATATCTTTTGTTAAAGTATTATACATATACCTCTATTTTTTTATAATTACGACAAATAAAAGTTCCTCATAAATGTAAAAAAATATTGTGTTTAGCAACACACGTCAGCACTCAGCGGTGACAAGTAATGTCAGATATACTCTGTCAAATTAAAGCATTTATAGTTTTAGGGTCTTATAAAGATTTATAAGCTCTGTTGTTCTATATACTTTTATCGTTTCGATACTTATTTGGATTTCAGAAATTTAAATAACTTTAACACTGGGCCATCATGTCTAGACAAACATCGCGACTTGATGCTAAAAAAGTTGTATGTAATTTAAACATATTTTAATTTAATGTTTTTTCAGTTAATATTAAGAAGTTTTTATAAAATTTTCAGAATTCCGAATTGTTAACGCTCACTTATGGTGCCTTAGTTTCACAAATGTTAAAGGAAACTGAGAATACAGAAGATGTTAATAAACATTTGGAGCGTATCGGTTATAATATGGGCGTACGATTGATTGAAGATTTTCTTGCCCGAACCTCTACTAATCGTTGTTTGGAAATGAGAGAGACTGCCGATAAAATCCAACAGGCCTTCAGGTTTGTATTTTATCTATTGTTATGTTAATAAAATAAACAGTGTAGAAATTTGATTCAGGTTTCTAATCGTTTATCTACTAGACATTTTAGTCATCTCTGGAAGTGGGAACCCTTGATAAAAAAAAAAGGTTTATTCCGTTGACTGTTTCATTCGCCTCACTTGGAGACTTCACTCATATTTGATTCACAGCAACTAACATTTACACCCAGCTAATGGAAAAGTACCCAAATTTTTATTAAGTAAACTGTTAGAGAAATTAAAAGGAATTGTTGTGAATATTGTGCATCACTGACTATTAATGAAAATTAACTTTGATACTTGAGAACATATCATATTGCTAATTTTAACCATTATGTTTTCAGCAATTTTCTTTATTGATTTTTATTATAATTATTATTGCTTTATGTAAAAGTGCCTGATTAAGATGCAATGAGTATATATAAAGAGAAAAGAATCTGTAAGATGACTTTTTTGCATGCTTCTGTGATGAAGTGGTTTATTTGTTTGCCTTGTAATGCGGAAGTTCCAGCTTTTACCCTGGGCTACAGGTGTAGTGGAATCCGGTTGGTGGTAGGGTTTTCCTAACCCACCTGGCTAGCAACAATCCCCCATTTCAATCACCATAATAGCATTGATGTGTTCCTGCAGTCATACATGTGAGAGTCAAAAGTATTCTGGGTCAACATACCTCACCAACTATGGCCATTTAATATTAGGGGAAATTTAGGTTAATTGTTAGCCTATATCTGATATAAGAAATTAAGTCATGTTTTTACGAGTTAATGTGTCACTAAAAGCTTGGTTATATAGCCAAGTAACATACACACAGCTAATATCCTAAAACATCTCATACAGTTATTGAGGTAAATAATACTCTGACGATGCAATATGAACAGTGTAATAATGCTCTGCTCCTAAAATGTTAATTTGATACAAACAAAGTAATAAATCTAGACATATTAAACAATTAATGAGTTTCAACTTTTAGATGATTATATGAGTATACACAGTTTAACTCATAAAATGTATATATTTTAACTGTTTGCACCCAGTAGCTGACTTGATGAGTCAGTCATCACTTGGATAACCTCCATGTGTTTTAAGGTTATGAAGTTAAGCATGAACTAAAAGTGGAATACTTAAACTTGCAATTCCAGATTGTACCTCAACATGCAACCAACTGTCACAAACTGGAGTAGTGCAGGGGATGAGTTCTCACTTGTATGGGATCAATGTCCGCTAAGTGAATGGGTGGAGATACCGAATAATGGTTTAAAGTATTGTGCTTTGATACCAGGCGCCATACGTGGTGCTTTGCAGATGGTACAGTTGGATGTGCAATGCTGGTTTGTTCAGGTAAAAAAGCTTTTATTAAAGTATAACACATTGTAGTGTCATTTTATATTTTGAAAGGGATTCTGTGAAATTAGCTACTCCTTTTGTGATTGTTTATTTGTACAGAATAACTTTATCATAGATCTCATTTTCCTAATTAAAATATAAATTTATAATTTGACTATGGACATTGCATTATTTAAAGGTGAGGTAGAAAGTGAAATATTCTTCAAGTGCCATCTGTGAGTTACTGGTGCTACTATTAGGAATGGTACAATTGCCTGATTTTTGGTACAACACCATCTCATATCTAATACTGTTACTAAAAAGTAACCGGTTTCTTTGAAAATTAGTAAATTTTTTAATTATTTGCTTGTTGAGACAACTTTTTATTTAAAGATGATAAATATGGTTGAGTAAAATGATGATATAGGCGCATCCGCAAACTATGTTTACACTTTCATCAGACACTGTAGTTATTGGTTGTGTAACTGTAGGTATTGTAGATACACTTGGTATATAGACGTAAACCAGATTAAACCATATTGAAAGCATTTAATCTGGTAAAACATTTACTGGTACATGTGGTCTTGATAATAGTCCTTGATAATAGCCAATAGTCTTGAAAAGGATTATCATCATTTTAGTATTTGTTTAATTTTATATAATATCAAGTCATAAATCATATTGTTTTGAACTTCAGGACCAGTTGAAGGGAGATACGGTGACTGAATTGCGTGTTAAGTACATCAAGAGATTAGAGGATGCGGTACCTGCTGGTGAAGATTGAAATTATTATTGTGTTTACATTAAATGTTACATGTTCTTCATGTGCTTATACATTATAGGATATTACACGTACAGTTATTGTTCTAAATCATGTAATTAAGACATTTGTCGATAGACTCATGATCTCATGAAGAGAAATAAAAGTTAAATTTATTATTTGCTTACGGACATTAGGATAGAGTATGTATTTATTTTGTATGTCACAACAATGTGGGTGAAGTTATAACATATGAGTGAAGTGGGTGAATGATTGCTTTTCAATTTGTCAAGGTATCCCTCTTGATTGTAGTAATTTCACTATTTACAGCGCTGTTCATACTTAAATACAGTATTTAATGTTTTTTCTTTTGCACACTACTGTTTGTCTGTTAAAATTGGTCTCGGAAAAGAAAATGAAAATCGCTTATGTAAAGTATGGTACTACATTAAGAATATTTACTTACAGTATAGAGATAAGTGTATGATAATAAATATATGTTTCAATTTTAGGTATAAAATATACCCAAAAAAAGTATTTTCGAATTTTAGTTTGTGTTTATTGTGAAAATGTTTGATCGAGAGGCTTGTTTGTATTTCCAATATATTAATGACTTGGTTATTAAAAAAAAATAGGATTTTTGAAGCGTTAAATATATTTATAAAAATAGTGACCTAAGAACACATAAAGCTTCTTCAAACATAATGTTATAAGTAAGTATATTCCATATTTTTCTGCGAACAAGTGAAATTTTCTTACCCATCACTGGTGGTGTGTCTTTGGTGACCACTGGTACATGTATTAATTGAATTTGATTTTAATGCTTTCGGTTACTTTCTGTTAGCCTGCCCGTTCGACATCTTACAACAAATGTGCAATTTTGTGTAAAAATAAAAATACATTTTAACTTCATTATTATGTTTCAATTCCAAGTTTTTTTCCTTATTTTCGTACTTAAAAAAAGTTATTCCTTTATAATCATATAATACTTGTTACCGCCAGACATTATTCTCCTACTAAGTATTCTATGAAAAATGTATGAATTATATAAAAGTTATACGCAGTGACATCTGGTGGTTATATATAATGACTTGAGTATATTCTTCGTATTAAAATTTCTCCCCACAAATTTTGATAAGAATTAATTTGCTAGTATAAATAGTTAAATGCATTAAATGAACTTTCAGGATTAAAATAAACAATAAGAGTATCGGACCGGTGCATTCGAAAGTTAGTGGACAGTAAACTTTTGGCTTCTATTTATACGTTTAAAATAGAAAGTTATTAAAAAGGTATTAAAACTTCATCAGTAATTTTTTTACGAACTATGGGTACACGTTAGATTTGAATTTGAAATGATGTAAATTGATAATGAAGTCGTAGATATAATTGCGCCGAATATAATTATACACATTATGAAATATATATAAGTATGGAAATATTTCATAAGTCTATTCCCAATAATAAACCAATAATGAAAAGTGAATGGTTTCAGAGTTTTTTTGAGCCCGCATGGCTAGCTGCCACCCACGTCAATCTGCTGCTAAAATGCACGCTTCCCCCATTAACGATCTTATTTTCACTTAACACCTTTATCAATTGAGGTCAATACATAATAATATAACATTGCTGACAAAAAAAAACTTCTATTTAAAAACTCGGATACGTAATTATTATAATATGATTAATTAATATGGAGAACCGTAAGCAGAGTATTATATCAAGCGCAAAAAATTTGAAATGAGAATAACATTTGAAGCAATTTTCGGGTGTCATTTTTTGTCTGTAGGAGAAATACGGGGATCACAGATTCCTATATGTGTCCTCTTGTCGAACAAAACCTTGCTTAATTAAAGTCCGGGCATGTTTGAGTGAGGAACAATGGCGGGGAACAATATCGGTGAACGCATCGTACGATTCGAATACAATTGATTATCATTGGGAGCCGTTACGTATATGGAAGCGCATGGTGTATTTTCTCATAAGCAACTGTTGAAAGTAGCATGATGTATTTACCAGTTGAAAATCGCGACTTTGGTTTTTTTTACCCTAACAGCTATGCGGCTTTTCTAATGGTAAGGGATCACCTTAGGTTTCATAAGGTTTGCATTAGCCGGTTATTTTTTTAGCAATATATAATTTTATTACTTCTTTTTTAAATAATATATAATACCTACAGAAGTAGTATAATATCAATTATTTAAATAAAATTATAGTAAGCATTTAATACACTGTAACCGATTGTGTTTGGTGGGATACCGAAATATTTTTCTTACGTATTCGTTTCTTGTTACGATAAGAATAGAAGAATAAACATATGACTAAAAAACTTTTCTTAAAAATTCCTTTTGCTCTCGATGACATTTAAAATATAATATATATTTTTTCACAATGAAGTAAAGAAACGAACATACCGTTATTAATTTTCTAAAGATGTTCACCTCAGCAACCACATTTTGTTCGCCATTTAGAACTAAGATTTAAGTTGTTTTATTAATCATCTCTTAATATTTTTTTATTGCTTAGGTGCGAAGTCTTGGCCTCTATTTCATCTGATGTTGAGTGACAATGAAGCCGTAGATGGTGAAGAAGAAGCGTGTTCACCCAGAACACATCTGGCTTTCACATATATGACTGTCGGACCTCAGCAATGCTGTTATGGCGACAGATTGCGTAAAATACTTACACATGACTACTGCTTAGTAGCTGAAATAGATGCTAACCTCTCTAGACAGTTTAAGGCATTAAAAACATCTTTGATTAAATTAGTTTTCCTGTAAAAAAATCTATAACGTACAATACAACTTAATAATTGGCCGAAAACCTAATTGAAATAACATTTTTCATTGATAATTCAATTAACATTTCGTCTTTGCTTTCGTATGTTAATAAAATTTGGCCATATTGCTTATTTTTTTTTTAGTAATATGCACCGAATGGATACAATGTGCGAAGTTGATTATGCAAATACAAATATGTGATTAGAACATAACTTTCATGAGAGCAGAGACAAAAAATTGAGAGTTCATAGAAATTCAAGAGCTATATAATTTCCAAGTCAAAGAATACTCAGTGGAACAGTGTTCCCTAGGTATTATATGGAAAATACAGATCCCAACAAGCGGGTAGCATGGCAGACAATGAGTTCGTTAGTCTAGAGAACACTTCTGTGGAGGGTGTCACTTCACGATTTTGCCGCTCTCTATGGATATATCTAGACCACTTTTTCCGGCTGCACCGACGATGGGTCTTTGCCTACCTGTCTATAAAGAGTAAAGTTGAATGCTAAATTTTCTACATACGATAATGTTACGTAGTTCAACGCTTTGATACTTACGAGGAAATAGAGAGACTGAAAACCCACGCTTTTTGACAGTTACGAAAAGTGAAAAAACTTTTTTTCTTTTATTTCGTAGTATAAAACTGTTCTTTGTTGTGCAGCCTTTATATAGCTATACATACCATTTATACATGACGGCTTTGTGAGACAATCGCTCATTCCTTCCGGGATGGACATTATTGTTTACAGAAGATATTGAAAAGAACTAACATTCGATCGAACAGAAGGGCTACAAAGTTGTACAGTTTATTCGTAAACAATTATAATTGTTAATAGTCATGAAGCTGTCGACGTAGAGTCGTTTAAGCATTTGCCCATTATTTTTAGTTAATATTATAATATTGCTTTAATTCATTGTAATTTAAACGATCAATATAAATATTGATATCTATATTAAATTTATCACTGAAGTGTTTATTTTTTCAGCTTTGATGTAACCCGAAAATTTAAGTTTACGTTCTACCAGCTCTGAAAAATATTTTTTTTATTAATTATAATAGTGTCAGAATGGTGATATGGTTTATAATACTCGCCTGGCTAGCTACCACCCTCATTGTCAACATATTACTATAACAGCGTTGTTTTGTCCCGACAGTCATAATTGTGGGAGCCTGAGTATTTTGGACTAGCACATTTTATCTTATCGACGCGCGATTTTTTCTTAAAATCATGTGTAAATGAGGTCTGACACATGACCTCACATTCACTGCAAATAAACAATATATATAATATTATGTATAAAATGTTTTAATAAAACTAACAGGAAAACGTGGATTCACATAATGTTCTAAAAATCGCATTATCAACTAGTGGTTATAACTTCCGACCACAAGGCGATAACTGCTCATCATCGCAACAAAAACATAAATACAAAAGAAGGAATGTTTTATACGTTATGAATTTATATTACAAACAACAATTGAACGCGGTACGACCGGACGTTCTCATTAATTTACTTTATAAGAGACCACGGTCTCTTTATTTAGAACGACAGACACTCGATTTTATTAAATGATTTTTTTTTGCCGCTAAATAACACTATTGCATAATTCATAATCGGAGATTTCTTTATTACGGTACATTTCGGCCACATGTGGTTATTCACCCACTGATCCTAATGTGAATTAAATAGTTTGGTAAATATTAATTTCTTTAAACCAATACTCGTTAATCAATTATCTGAAAAATAATTGTTAAATGATAAAAAATTTTAAACTCTCCGTATATTGCGGTTTCGATGTCAGAATTGGCATAGTTGCAATATTTTCAAGATATAAAATATACTTCCAGGATTATTTAAATTTTATTTTGTTTACAAAATTACAGTTTACAAATAGATAGTAGTTTGCAATTTTTATTATAATATTATGGTTCAAATAATTTAAGCTATTGCTATATTTTAAATCTGACAAAATATACAAAATGATTGAATTTCTACCAAAAAAATATCTCAGATACATAAGAATAAATTAAACTGACCCAAGTAAAAGTAGCGTCAGTTATTTTTATCACATTATAAATACTTTATCTAACTTCTTTCAAGCCTCGGTTTTGTTAACATTAATATAAAGAACAGTCAAAATTATTTACAAAATGGTTCCATTTGTGGTAGAAATTACGCAAAGCTTGAGTCTTTGTTTTAATGTCAAGGGCACTATACTTCAGAGAGTTAATAGCAAGCTGTTTTAGCATTCTTATGTCTGATAGTCTGCTAGCGACCGCTACGAACGCTACGTAAAAGTCTTCAGATAGAGGATCCGCTTCCCATACTCCTGGATCGTCACTGGAAAGTACTACAGGCATTCCGTGCGCGAGGAAGGCGCTCAGCGGATGATTTCTGATATCACGCACTAGCGAAAGAACAACGTTCGATATCACGTTTATTTCCAAACCGATGTCCCTTTTGATAACCTCGTTTAATATCAAGGGATGTTTCGGCAGTGCGTACGCGTGGCCCAAACGTTTCGCCCCCAGCAACACCGCGTCGACGAGATTCTCGTCTGTCAGTGTTCCGTACCAATCGGTTTCTCCAGCGTGAAAGAAGTAAGTTAACTCTGAAGCGGTCACCAACAATTGCGGTACAAATTCTATTAATGGATTACCTAAATCCTCCTGTCCGACTAAATCAAACCCGGCGAAGGTATCAGGCATATCATCTTTAATTTTCTTTGCTAGTTCTATATATTCGGAAAGCTTCGTACGATTCACTTGCCGCGAAGGTGCGTATATAAGTTTAGCGCCAACAAAGTCACGATGATCTTTAACGAAATTCTTTATTACCTTCTTATAAGATTTTGCAGTTACCAATGGATCGTAGACAGTGCCGTCTAATTCGTATAGTTTCGGAAGAACTGACCTCACTTCAACGTACATTACATTGTCTTCTCTAAACTTCGTGAGTGCGTCGTAAAAGTATCTCTCCCATACCGGTCTGTAAGAAAGCAATGGTGCGATTGTGATAAAGTATTGCATGAATGCTCCCCAAGTCTCTCGTATACTCGGATACACCACGTCGGGATTTTTCACAACCAATGTGAAATGTTTTCTTAAATCGGAGTCAAATTTCGTTACATTATTCGAAGCACTTCTCGCTTTGCTCATGCGTTGCCATTGACCGCCGCAAGGTGTATTTGGTTTTTTATCAGCGAAAATTAAATTCAACTTGCTTCCAAAGCAAATATACAGATTTTCTAAATACGTAATGTTCAATAAGTAATCGGGACCCAGAAGCGCCATGTCGTGGACGTGAAGCGCGGCCCCTTTCGGCATATCTTTTATTATCTTGTACACTTTGGAGGCACGGATGTTTTCTTTATAAGCGAAGTAATGATGCGAGCAGTTGAAATATCTCGGGTTATCGAACCAATAATCTAATTCGTCGAACTTGTGCCTCATCAAGCAATTGTTGACCGCGGCCTCCTTATCGCTGAGGGAAACGTGACCGCCGACCGATAGGAGCGATTCCTTTTTTAGTATCTTGTATCGTTTGTCGTAGTATTCTTTTAGATCTTGGGCGCATGCTGTGTAGACGAACAGTAACAGTAGCGCACGCATGTTGATCCAAACGTATAGTCGTGCCAAACGTTCAGCGCAGACTAATTTATCGACCGCTATGACTTCTGTCGCCGATTAATGTGTACATACTCTCACTATTGTGTGAATGGTTCGTGTTACAATGACAATAATGTTATGATTGTAATTAAATAATAAACTAATTAAGATTTCTGCGAATTCACATTCATGGGTGTGCTTCGACAGCCATTATTATAAAATATACGCATGTTCACACAAGCTCCTGATGGATGTAATTTAAAACCAATTGTAACTTTAGTCTATTTGGAAATTAGGATCTTTGTATATCGAAATTAATTGGCTTACACGACGGAGATATTAAGAAAGCAAATACTTAAATATCAATTTTGTAAATTTGCTTTAGTAAATACACGGAAAAGAAACATGAGGAAGAAAACCTGCCAACCTGCCTGCGTCAGTGTTCCCGACCAAATATGATATGGGCGTCTTCAAGAAGAGACTGACTAGGTTATTTCTAAGTAAGTGCGCTACACCATCGCAGATCATATAGTTCCTTAATACCAGGTGAGATTGTAGTCAAGCACTAACTTATATGGTTTCACAAAAATTAAAAATAAACCAATACAGGGATAAAATATTTAACTAAGTTTGCGACTTCCCACAGTTACATTTGTAGAGGATGCGCTAATTAATTTGCATTTGCGAGCATAAAAATATTTAATTTCTATAAAAATATACTTTTTATTTTCTGCTCATTTCTTATTTTCTATAGAAGCTTATGCCGGAAATAACATGATTAATAAATACTGCGATATAATTAGAAATATCTAATAAAACAGTTACTATAAAAAAGAACCATTTCGCAAAATATCTTTCAACAAAAAAAGTAGTTTGTGCGAATTATTCTGATGAGACATGTCGGGGGCCATTTTAATTCATACTGAAGATTATGGCCATTGGGGTGCGCCCTTTGTTTCCAAGACGGTTTCACTTAGTGTCATCCATAAACTTCGAGGGACTTGTAATTAGAAGATTAAAGAGGTAGGAGAGTTTGACTTTATGTGCGGGACGTCGATAGCACACGTGAATTCTCGCGTCGCCGCCATATTTTTTCTTCTTTTTTTTAACGAATGCGTAGAGCGGGGCGGTACTGGCAAGTACCACTTAATCCTACCCCAACCCTTTCGTTGCATAAAATCAGCATGGCGGCCGAGGCGCGGCCTTATATTTCTTTTCGGTTTTTTTTTTAGTTTCTTTAAAGCAGTGCTTTGAAACCGAAACCCTTTTAGTAGACGCCGCTGGCTGTAATTTACACCGTTTAAAGAATGAGTATTTTTTTTTATCGCTCAATATCGCCGCATGGCTTTGTGAAACGGTGTTAGTGATGTACCAAAACGTGTGGCATGACTCGATAAAGACTCTTTTCCATTTTTATCTTTAATAAATAAATATTTAAAAATAATTAACATATTTAATTCGAAATAATTTTCATTTTTTTTATTGGTGGTTGATGGTTTGGTATTGGGTATAAACATGTGCTAGAATTAAATTATCTCTATAATATTATTAGGAAATCAGCTTAAGACGTAAGTGCCGCTACTTAATGACAAAAAAAAATGTGAAATTCTAGTTCACATTAATGTGCAGTATATTCGGTGATGAATAACTGACCTGAATAAAAACATTTATGGTCATGTAAATTATTTGGTTATCTGTTAATAGCGGAAATTCTTCACAATTAAATTTTTTTTTGAAATGGCAATTATAATTATAATTTTGTTATACCATCAAAAGGTATACAGAGATATAGCCCATCCGGGCTTCTGCAGAATGTCAGCGCTGACCATCCCTCTGGGATTTTCAGTAACACACTAAGGTGCTAACCCTATCGACTTAGCGTTGCAACACAGTAAAAATATTATTATAATGTTTTATTTTATATTTTTCTTGATGTGTATGTACTTATTCAATGGTGTTATTCGTCTCGTAGTCGGTTTTCATTCCTTTTATTTTATTCTGGGTTGAATAAAAAATCTATTACATTAGTATAAATAAATCAGTACAAATAAATAGTGACAAATCGAGTCCCTGATTCGTAAATTTTACGTAAGTGTACTCGTTGTTAGTGGCTTCTTTTGTTTACAATATAGATAGTATTTATGGTTTGATATTAAAATTCTCAAATTTCAAACGTCATCAGCAATCACTACAAAGAAGGGACTAACACAGTTTATACGACATTGTTTTTCTAACGGTGGATTTTTGTAAGTTGCTTCTTTTGCATTTATAACTGAATCGCGCAGGTGTCATGTACATAAGTGATATCAGAATAAACCTAAAGTAGCTATTTCCCATAAGCATAAAGGCCAGTTTGTAATATTTAAATCGAATATAATATAAAATTAATTGATTTCATATTTCGTGTGCGGAACTCCAATTATGGTTTTTTTTTGAAGAAGCCTCAGCTACTCGTTGTAACATCAGATATTTATAAATGATAATCGGCCTAGCCATTTCATAGATCAGTCGGAACAAATAGACAGACAAACAAATCAGAAGCAATAAGTGAAAGGCCGTTATTACGTGACTACTTTTCAAATACAGATACAATTATATGTATCGATTATATTTGAGAATATTGTATTTTATGTACGTAATTACTTGGCGAAAGAACTTAGCCCATTAATAAATGTTAAAAAGTTGAAAGGCTGTGTGGATAGTGAAAAGATTAAGGCATCTAGTCATGCTATATCGTTATAAATACAGTTTACATTTATGTTATAAATTATATTCTATAAATAATTAATTGCAAGGGCCAATAATTAGATGCCTGTAGCCGAATATTTGGCTACACGGTGTTCCATAAAACGCCTTATGGGAGAGGCTTGAATCCATCTTTGGACTGTCGTAATGGTAATGATAAAATTAATTTTTCGTTTTAAATAAATTCTAATGGCTATTGAAGCGGAGACGCAAGCGCTGTTATTAGTTCGCCGACAACAGTCATTGTCTTGATTTATGTGACAATAATATAATGGAGCTCCTAATCGTAAACACGACCGTACATGAAGGCGCTCCGATCTAAGCAGATAAGCAGTCGACAGGTATGAGATATGTTGACACGCAAAAAATATTTTATCAATTTACGATCACATGTATCGATAATTCAGTTGGTAAAGCACGTCTATTCACAAGGGTTAATTATAATTGAATTGATAATGATTGACAATCTATAAATTGATCTCGCACACTATACATTCGTGAAGTAATTTTTCTTACCACGACCCTGCTTTTGATATGTCAACCTCGCTCTAATTGAACATTTAAATAGTTTTCTTTTCAATAATTTAGTGCAGTTTCAATAATGTTTGCGAAGTGGACAGTGATATGCACGTTTGTAGGGACTTCTCTTTTTGTTGTGTCGGAAAATTACGGTAAATCCGCGTTCATAAAGAGGCAAATGCTTCTACAAAAAGAATTTGATGTGATGCTTGGAAGTGACATAATGTTGAGTGATAGTGAACAAAAGGCAAATGAAATAATAATGGAATTGAAATTAAGAGAACTGGATTATGGGTTTAGGAATCCGCAATATTTCAATTACTCTAAACATTTCTTCGAATACAAGAGTGAAGTTATGGAATCCGATCTATTTAAATTAATAAAACAAATGCCCAAAGGCGCGATTTTGCATGCCCATGACACCGGAATACTAGACGCAGATTATGTATTAAAGTTGACATATTTGGACAATTTGTATGTATGTTTTAAAGAACATAACGCAAACTTTTTATTTTCAACGGAACTACCTGACTCTTATTGTGCAACTGAGTGGCAGTTAGTAAAAGACGCGAGATACAATTCGGGATACGTAGAAAGGTTTGATGATGAGCTAAAGAAACTTTTTACATTGGTAATTGATAATCCTAAACATGTTTACACAGATATAAATGTAGTATGGGATAAATTTAAAAATTACTTTATTAATACTGCCGGCTTGTTTACATACAAGCCTGTATGGGAACAATACTTTTATGATACCTTAAAAGCAGTAAGAGAAGATAACGTTATGTACTTGGAATTGCGTACTGTTTTACCTCCACTTTATGACCTACAGGGTAATGTGTGTGATTCAATAGCTACAGCAGAATCATATAAGAAGATCCTTGATAAATTTATTAAAGATCATCCAGATTTCTTTGGCGCTAAATTAATTTACGCCCCTCTAAGAATGGTTAATAATAACACCGTCCAGGAGTATGTAAAAATTGCAAAGAAATTGAAAGAAAAAATGCCTAATTTCCTTGCTGGTTTTGATTTGGTAGGACAAGAAGATTTGGGAGCACCAACAAGGGATTTTTTGCCTGTACTAATGGAAGTATCTGACGATATTAATTATTTCTTTCACGCAGGAGAGACCAACTGGTATGGTATGAGTTCAGATGAAAATTTAGCAGACGCAATAGTGCTTGGAACTAAACGAATTGGCCACGGATACGCTATTAACAAACATCCCGTATTAATGGATGAAATCAAAAAGAACAATATCGCTTTAGAGGTGAACGTTATTTCAAATCAAGTGCTCAAGCTTGTTGAAGACTTGAGGAATCATCCTCTAGCATCATTCTTAGCAAACGATTTACCAGTTGTAATATCTAGTGACGATCCAGGCCTGTGGGATGCGGAGCCTCTGTCTCACGATTTTCACGTGACTTTCGTAGGCATTGCTAGCAGACACGCCGATTTGAGGCTTCTGAAGAAGCTTGCGTTAAATTCGTTGTATTATAGTACGGTGTCCAACAAGGACAAAGTGGTGCACGAATTTAATATACGCTGGACTAAATTTATAAACAATATTGTTAAAGACAAGTGGTAACAATTATCAAATTTAACCTGATCAAGGAAAAACTCTTTCATTATAAAAAAATTATAATCATTTAAATCGTAGCCCTTTTATCAGTTTTTCTTCGTGTTACCGGTTCACATTCACGTGGAATTATTGATAATGTAAATATGATAATTAAGATTATGTTAACGTTACGATTGTAATGATACAAAAGTTTGATATTGACATATAGTCCCACTGTTGCTAATGGGTGAACGCGCCTGCATTATTGTGTGAGATATGTTTAAATAGATACTTTATTGATAGTAGATGATATGGTCATTCTTTAATAATATTCATTGTAATGTTTCCGTTAAGACTCGCCGTTGTGAATAGAACAATTGTTTAAAAGAGTTGTTTATTTTATTGTAGTAGTAAAAATGTTATTAGATAAAGTTGTATTATTTATAGGAAAAAATAGTATTATTAAATTTTATACTGAGCATAGAAAAGAATTTAACTGTTTAAAATTTAATATTTTTCTTTAAATAATGAATTTGAAAGGGTTAAATACATATAATAAATCAAATCAAAATCAAAGTTTTTATGAACAGAAAATTATTAAATTTAATATTTAATAATAGAAAATTTGAGCTTCTCAATGCAATGAACAGGTTGTTGTATATAAAAATGTGAGTTTTCTATTAAATAAAAATTTACTTGATTAATTCTTCACATTGGTCTATGTTTCATAATATTAAAAAAATATATCGAAATATTCTTCGATCACAATGTCGCCATTTAGTATTAGAACTTTTGACATCCTTGTGAAGTTCTTTGAGTTAAAATTAGACGTGAACTCTGTTATCTAAAGTGTCAACGCATCACACTCGATTACTTTACGTTCATCCTTGATGTGTTTCTACTAATTAGGAGTGTGCACGAGTCATTTGTTACGTCTCGGTCAAAGTCACTTTCCCGCTAAGCGCGTATACAATTTGTAAATGGCAACCGTAAAATTAGAATATCCATCTACATGTATAAATAAAACCTTGGGCTTTTGGGTGCTGTAATAATCTTGTCATTATAATGCGATCCTTTGAAAAAATAAGTGTTAACTAGTCATCTGTACAATTTGATAGTCCTATAACTTGTACAATGAACTGCGTACTGGCGAAGAAGGGAATACCCCATTTATTTTTGTTATATGTATACATATCCCGTTTCCCACATAAATTATACGTAGTTTCTATAATAAGTAAAAGTAAATAAATGTATTACGAAATATGTATTTGCGGGAGAAAAGAAATAAGGATTTTAAATTATTATATTTATATTAGTACATATACTAAGATATACAAATGACCTAAAAAAGTTATTTATTATATAAAAATGTATTATTTATTTTTCTGCAAGTCATAGTAATAATGATAATACTTTCTATTTAATTATGTAATTAATATCATACTGATATGCATTTTAAGGCCAAGGAAAACCTTTTTTCGATGTGGTTTGTTAGAAGATAACTATTTTTAGAGTTAAGCACGCCTGCATACACACATTATGTAATATTTTGTTAAACATTTTATTTTTGAAAATTATGTATGCATGTTAGAGAATGAATAAAAAAAATATAGTATATATAGCATATAGTTTATTTTGAATATAGAAATTTACAAACAACTGGATTACTTTATGGCATTTTTTGTTATTTAACAGCCAAGTAAATGGAATTTCTTTCTAAATCATATAAAATAAGGCCGTAAAACTTCTAGTTTTATAAGTACCAGACCATAAAGAAACGAAAAGTCCCTTACCTCTACAAATCTTCTATTTTATAATGTGATTTGACACATTCTATTACTGTACATTACGTTTAATTATATTCCTTTCATGTGTTAATGAAGACATATGTGTAAAACACATTTTAAGATGCGCAATTAAGGCGTTTTCACACGTCGCGCGTCGTTTATCTATGCTGTCGTTGGTGTCGCTTCACACTAATTGGTGTCAACCGTGGATATCTAAAATTTATAGTACGTAATATATATACTATATAGAAGAGTCTTGTATTTTCTATTTGTTACAAAATTTAAAACTTTTTTGAGACAAATTTTTGGTATTTAAACACAGTTTATTTTATAAATATTTTTAATAGGCAAAAGTCCAACAAAGTTTTTTATTATTTGGTGATGATATAAGTCTTAGAATCTATATCTATGTTGTACGTAAATACTTCACCTTTTATCAATAATGTATCTAATATTCAGAATATCCAATGCACTTCAGTGTGTCAATTTCATTCAATGTTGTAATATTGATAAATACAAAAGTATTTTGTCTCTAGTACAGTTCTTAAATTCGTTAAAAGTTTGATGTCGATTATAATTAATTAAAATAAAATATTAGATTATTATCAAAGAGAAAACCTATAGTCACGCAGAGCAATTGAAAGGTTATTTATAATACATTTAAAAGTAAATATTTTTTTTAATTCAAAACAAATTATAGCTTTAAAGTTTATTGTAGCTGCTAGCGTATATTCTATAAAACAAAAGTAGAAAAATAAGAAAATTGCATATATTTAGAGTTATCATATGTTTCTTATGGTTACTTTAATATTTTATTAAATGAAAAAAAATCGATTTGGTGTTATAACAATCATAATTATATATACATTTAAAAACAATTTTCGTTCCCCCACATGATTATTATAAATTCAGAAACTAGATGAAAGCTTTTTATAGTCAAATTTTCTTTATTTTTGTGCTCTAAAACTAAGAAGTTTTTAAATAAATAGCTTTATATTTTATTATAACTCCGCAATCAAAAACTTTGATGATATTGTTACTTTTCTTTTTCAATGTACTGATATAATACATTAATACATACTAAAGTACTAATTCATTATCATAATACTTTTAATCGAAACATGAAATTATAACTAATTAACATGAGTAATACTATTTTCTTTTTATTGAGTTATTACCTCTAGCCTGTGAGGTTGAATGGATAATAGAAATATTTGTTGTTCGAGATAACAAATGTAATATTTTGATAATAGATTATATTTTTTATCTCGAACGTATTAAATACCTATTAGCTAAAAAAACATCCTAAATAACCAACCCGGGTATTAGCTATTTAATAACATAATTTTCTAAAAATCCGTCTAGTAATTTCTGCGTATTGCGGCAACACAAAGTAAGATTATTATATCGACCATATTGAACATTACAATATATATATATCGAACATATATATATATATCGACCATATTTATCATTACAATAGAATGGATGGAATATCTTAAAAAATGGTCGAGGTACAGACACGGTGATTCTAGTAATGTTATACCTACAGATAATACAACTTTTTTAAAGATTAATTATTGGTCTGCATATAAAAATAAATCTTTAGTTTTTTAATGTAATGAAGGTATGTTTAATAACCGTGAAGGAGGGTAGCCGTATTACAGAATTAAAAATAAAACTTAATTAAAAAAAAAACGAGTTGGATTTTAAAAAAAATACTCTTATGTACCTGTGGATATTAATCGTTTAATAAAATTATCCCAGTTATGACGGAAGGACGACAGAAATGCGGTTTTATTGTTCTCGTCTAACGTACTATACCTTATGGAGTTAATCGCTAGTTGCTTAAGGAGGCGGATGTCGGCGCGCTTATTTGCGACGCCGACAAACGCGACGTAAAAGTCGTGTGACAACGGGTCCGCGCCCCACATGCCTGGGTCGTCGCTGGACAGCACCACTGGCAGGCCGAGAGCTAAGTACGTCGCCAACGGATGGTTCCTCACATCGCGCACTAAGCCGAGCACTACATTCGACACCACGTTCACCTCCAAAGCGATGTCTTTTTGTTTCACAGCTATTAACAAAGACGGATGCTTGATCAGCGCGTACGCGTGACCAATCCGCTTCGAACCTAAAAGCACGGCGTCGAATAGATTCTCATCGGTGGTTGTCCCGTACCAGTTAGTCTCGCCACCGTGAAAATAGTATTGCAAATCACTTTTCGCCTCCGACAGGAAGGGAAACAGTTCCTTCAACGGTCTACCCAAGTCCTCCTGGCCGACGAGGTCGAAACCGGCGAAGAAATCCGGCATATCCCGCCTGATCTGACGAGCCATAGTTATCGATTTCCATATCTCGTCGTCTCTCTGTAACCTGTGCCTCGTCACGATCATCTTAACCCCAAAGAAATCCGGATGTTTCTGTTTAAAACGTTCCGTCACTTGATGATATAATCTGGGCATGTACAACTTGTCGTGTACTGTACCGTTCAATTCGTACAAACTATGCAGGCCGGTTCTGATTTCAATGTATTGTATATTGTCATCGTAAAACTCTTTTAATGCTTCGTAGAAAAATTTCTCTCTTATCGGCCTGTATGCGATTAGTTGCGATATAGTGTACGTAATTTTCTCAAACTTTGTCCATATGAAATGGATGTCGCTCGTTTTATCAACATCGTACTGCGTAAAAAGTGTAAAGTGATTCTTTAGAGTGGCATCGAACGCTGTGACATTATCGGTAGCGTTCCTCAATTCACTGAGTAGTTCCCAGTTGCCGGGGCAAGGTCGTTGGGGAGTGTCGTTCGAGAATTGTAATTTTAAATTGTCGTCGTCCGCATAGCAAACGTATAAGTGGTCCTCGTACGTGAGATTCAACAGACGGTCCGCACTGAGCATCAGCGAGCTGTGGACGTGTAGCACGGCGCCTTTGGGCATGCGCCTTATGATCTGGTAAACTTTTGATTTCGCTATGTCGTTCCTGTACTCGAAGTAATGTTTGGACATGTTGAAATATTGACGATTGCGTAATGGCTCCTCGATTTCTTTCCGTTTCCAACACATGAGTATATTGTTGGCGAGCACTTCGTCCTCGCTCATTATCAAATCACTGCCTAATTGCATACGAAGCTCGCGTTGGATCATATCAATACGGTTCTCTTCGTAATCTTCCAAGATTGTTTTGGCAGGCACCGGCACTAGTACCACGATCAAAATATGGACATTTAGAAAGAAACTCATTGTGTATTTAATAGGGACGTTATCGTATCAGACGGGTCATTCAATGACATTCCGTGTTAAGTCACCACAGTACTGACTCTTATATTTTGTTCGTGGATATATATAGCATTGTGTGCACAGTTGTAATAAATCATCTAGTGCCCGCTTGTGTTAACGTTTACACTTCATATATGATAGAACAGTTATGTAATTCCAAACGATGCAATGAGATAAGGAAGCGGAGGTTGTTTCCAAATTGTAGTAGCTTTAAAGCCCTTTGCTGCAACACCGTCTACTATTTATAACATTTCAAAGTCATCAAATAAGTTTTGATAATAAAAGTGGACAAATTATTTTTTTATAGCTTATGATTTGCGCAGTTGTGATATCTTTAAAAATCAATGTGCTATTTAGGGTAGCCTTTACACTTAATAATAATTGTTTTAAAATAATGATGATAATAATTTTAAATTGCTGTCACTCAACTGTTCTTGAAGACTATCGAACGTATTTCTAGTTTCTTTCTTTGCTTCCCTTTTTTCTATCGATAAATCTTTCACTATTTTTGTTTTTTCAGTTGAAATTATAAGTGTAGAATGAAGTAAAGTAATTCAAATGGTACTGTACCGTTTCATGTGCTATTTACTGGTGACAAATTTATTTTGCTTTTTAACTATCTAGCAATATAGTTAACGTCAAGTGCCCAAACAAACTAAGCCCTGCTTTGAAAGTTTGTCCTGGTACTGAAGGTTTATATTAAAAGTACTCTGTCTTCAAGAAGAATATGAAAGTTTTATTAGTAATTTATCTCACCAAAACCTTAAAGATGATCGTTGGTACTGTTAGAAGAGTTAGCGGGTCTTTTAAGGCGTAAAGCTGTTCTCGACGTCCTCATGGGTTATGCCCTGATGTACGGTGACTAGGTCCAATTATCACACTTCTACTTAATCTCCCATGTATAGGCTTTAAAACATAGACGACTGTTATTTTGTTATATCTTATACAATTAATTAATTAAAAGTTTCGTTCTCGTGATAGGAAAAAGTACGCTCTACTCACTATGTTCTTCGAATTCGTAATTTCCCCTTAATTTGCATGTACAAATAGTAAAATATCGTCGCGTGAAATATCAGAGAAACCTCAAGGTTCCGCGTTACGCAAAATAATGTGATACAATTTTTATTACGTAGCGAGCCGTACACTTTGTGATTTGTTTTGCAACTGTGTCAATCAACTTTATTTTTGTAGTGCGCAGTTATGTTCACCTTACCAAATCTTTGTGTCTAAATTATATTTATTTTGTTTGTTTTCATTGGTCTTTTATTTTTGTATTGGTCAAAGTTATTGACACACCTTATTGAAAGATACAAAGGCTGGACTTAGTGCAATAAGACTAATCTCTCAATATAATCTCATTTAATATACACAAGGTGAAAACTACTCATTAAATAAAATCATTAATATGTTATGTTACATGCTAATCATTAGTTCTTTGGAAGTTCTTAAGAACAAATAAATGTTATGAATATGTGATAACCTTTATTCTTAATATGTTCACAATTTGTTCCCGCAGTTAACAAAATTAATTGATAACATCACTTCAATACATAACAAATGCTCTTTGAATACAAGTGACGTAACACTATACGATCAGTTTTATAGGATAAATTATGATACAATTTATTTTGTATTTACACAAGCTATCGTGTGTATATACACATATTATATAATAATATAGTGTAACATTAATGATCTTTTGTTTCAAACTATGAGGCAATCATTGTGCCCCTGTGGCAATGTGGTTTAATGTTTGTCTTGTAACTCCAAAGTTCCGGGTTCGTTTCCCGGGCCGCATGGGTGGTAGAATCTGGATGTTTGTAAGGTTTTTTTCAATCGACTTGGTTAGCTACCACTCTCAATGTCAAAGTTCCGCTATAGCAGCGTCGCTGTGTGTTCGCTACACTATTTACGGCCTCATTGTCACTTAAAAGCATGCGAAATAGAGCTCAAATATTAGCCCATTGCCGATAAATAAATCATGCATGGTGAGAGATACATTCCGGCCAGTCTCAATCCTTTGCTCATCGCGCCTGTATTTATTTATTTCTGTATAACGTAACTTATCTTTTGATCTAGTGATTCCACTAAAAAAATCGTATTGTCCATTATGAACCAATTTACATTAACCTAAAAACGTTTAATGATATTGCTCTTATAGTGAATGAGAAGAAATTATAATTTAAATACCTATACTGTTCACGGCAGTGAGTTTATAATTGCATCTCTATGTATTATCAGTTAAGTGTGTTTGATGATTATATCCATCTATGATAAAATACTACGATCCGTGAAAAAAAATTTTTTTTCAACAGTTTTGACACTGTTAACGGGTTTTGTAAAGTTAATTACGACAAGTTAAACATCAATGTGTTTGATTAAATTTTTGTAAATTAATAATATAATTGAAAAGAAAAAACAAAAAATAAATGAAAATGACATATAGTTAATAGGTTCAACTTAAAGATATCGGTTGCAAATTTTGATTTACAATTTATATTATTAATTTTCACTTGACGCCGTATTTAGCACAAAATATTTTGTACATATTCAATTTCATAAATTCAATAACATAAAAAAGTTTGTGTGCTGTATATTTTTCTTGTACCCCTTGTCTGTCCGTTTTTCGCTAAACTGTTAACTTATTTCACGATTTTTTTGATAAATGCTTAAATTTTACAATATGATGGGTATACTAAAATATTGCTTTCATGATTATTTAAAAAAATCAGTTTTAATGGTGTAATTAAGCAAAATAGCTTTAATCAAATAATAAACATAAATTATAAATGTTCGTTAATTTTATTAAATGGTGCAGACGCCATCTATTGTACATATAAGAAATTAGACAATTTTCTCTTAAAAATTAAATAGCTTTTATGAACGCATGCGCACATGTTGTACATTGAATTATTCACCTAGATGTCGCTAGACAGTAAAAAGAATTTTTTTTTTGCATAAGGGAAAATTATGCTGTAATATTCAGTGTTTATTTTTTATTTTAATACGAATAAAGTTTATTAAGGTGTATACCAAAATTTCTCATTTTCAATTTTATTTATTAACTGTTTTCAATTGGTATTTTAATGCATTGGTTGGAACCTGTATTTTTAATTTTAATTGTGAATATTAAATTGAAAATTTATCTAGCACTCCTAATCAATAGTTCTTTTTTTGTTTATTAGAAAATACCGCCATCTATGAACTAACAGTGTAAATGTAAAAAACGTTAGTAACGAAATGGAAAAAGAAAATGTTTATGTAGCTCTTAGGATTTATTAACAATTATTTTAATATTTGTTATAAACGAAGATGAACATAAACTTTTAGCATAAATGAATAAGACGTTAATATCAAATGAGAACATCTATAAAGTCAAAGTTGTCTTCCATCAGGCTGTCACGAATTTACCGCGGTATCTTTAAATTCATCTCACCACCACCTTAGCACACGGTAATATGGACTAAAATACAGATAATGCAAACGGTAACCTTAGGGGCAAATCGTGATGATGACGTGCGATTGTGCAGCGGTTGTGTCACATTGCAAATAGTTTCAATCGCAGATAATTTTACAATGGACTTTATTGCTATTACTTTAAGGTGAATTGAAATGCATATATGTTTGGTATAATTATAATGATCGTGCCGATGATGGGGTGCTGTTGTGGTGATACCATAACGCACGATGCGGCCTTAGATGTTATTGTTAAATCTGATATCACGGTTTCTTAAGGCGATGTTGTATTGTTTCCAATCCGATAGCCAAAGAGGGCTCTATGGAATTTACATAGCTTTCTTCTTCCATAAGACGCTCATTGGATTTTATAATTGCAATGAATAATAAATGTATATATATAAGAAAAACAAGTCAAATGTGTTTGGTTTTTTAATCTCTGAATAATACTTGTTATAAGTTAGATTATATAAGTAATAAATACGCAACTTATTGAAATAATAACTATCAGTTATATATGTACTAAGCGAATTTTCTGTTAATTATAAATAAATTAGTACCAATTGTAGTAGGTAGAATTAGAATGTTTGGCTACCGGCATAAACATTGTCAGTCAATAGCAGGTAGCCATTACACATTAAACAGTTTGAGTGAACACACGTTTTTCATTTAAAGATATACTACAACACCAATTTTGTTTGATTTTTTTTTATTCTATTCACATAATTACTTTCTCGTTTTTATTTCATAAACATGAACATTGGCGAAAAATAACTATAATAATAATATACGTGTATTTTTTTTTATTCGGTTGTGGACTAATACGACCTTGATTTCACGTGATGTTATATGACAATGAGGCCGTAGATGGTGAAGCATGTTCGCCCAGAATGTATCTGGCTCTCATGTACGGCCGCCGAAATACAGCAATGCTGTTATGGCGGCAGATTGACATTGTGGGTGGTAGCTAGCTAGGCGGATTCGATCAATTCCACCATCATTTAGACTCCGCTACTCTTGTGGGCAGATAAACGAAGCTAGGCCCTACGCGATACAAGGCAAGCTGGTAAACCACTGCGCCACGGAGGCAGTCAGTCAATTCTTTTTCATAGTTGGCGTTTTCGTACGTTTAAATAATTGAAGTGTAATATATAAAACAAATAATATCTCTGTGTAGATAACTTTAATCTCAATTTAATGTTGATTGTTATAGTATAATTTCGTTCCAGCGCAATTACATTATGCACCAAACATCAGGGTTTACGGCGCAAAGATCCCATTCAGGCATTCGTTCCCCTCGACAATCATTCGGTCAATTTGACAATCGCCGTCGAGTGGCCCCTGTTTTGAAAATATTTGCTCGCTACGGACCAAACAATTTCATCTAAGTGGACCATGGGTCCCCCGAAAATATTGTCAATTGAATAATGCATCCTGTTATACCGGGCTATTATTTTTAACGTTCGTGTTTCGTCTAACGTATCGGGGTTTAGTTAATTATAAGCTCGTTATAAAACTACTCTGTTTTTTTTCAAATGTATTCAAAAATTTTTGACGTCACGTCGATAAATGATTTTTCAAATACGTAAACGTAAACCTAACGTTACGTATTTTCAAGTACGAAAATACGTAAAATTAGTATTTTACTTTTTCCTTCAATATACTTAAAGCGGATTTGTTATAACTGAATTACTTAATAAAGGTGTTGATTTTGTAATTGAATACAGACAAAAGAATATACACAGATCCTTTTTTGTTCGTATTAGGTTAATTTTAAAAAAGATTCCACACTTCCGATCCCTGCCTTCACGTTTTTATCGCCCCCCTTAGTGTGATGTCATCTTGAGACAATACTCGTGGTTCGAGCACCGGCCGTAAATCTACCTCTGGCGCAGGTGGCTGCGTCACGAGGAGATCAAAGCCTGCCGCGGCTTTGTGCAGTACCCTCCCCCCCTCCTAAGTAGGTATCCATCTCCTCCTCGCCTTATATTTGCATAATAAAGAGCAAACGCGACTTAATGGTTCCAAATAGTGATTGAGTTGTAGAAACGAGTTATCGGCCAGCGCAGCGGTGAGGTTTTGTTTGCATTAAATGTTTTCTTTTACTCTTTTCCTTATTCTGTTTTCAGCTTTCGTGTATTCATTATTTTAGCTGACGATTAGAAAGAGCTCCTTAATTCTACGCGTATTTCTTTTTACTACTATATACGTTGTGCATAACTTTTTAATAAATAATCCGATTTTGACTATGATCGAAATATTGATAGAGAAAATTGTTCCTATATAAAATCAGAAAATAATTACATCTTCAGGTTGCAACCCTGAAGATGTAATTATCAATTTATTTTAAAATGTTGGCGTTATTAATTTTTTTTTTATTTATATAACAAATTGTAATTATTCTCATGATAAACAATATGGGCCGTCTCAGTACTCCATTAATTTCACTACCTAAAACGCCCTTGAATCTAAAACTTTTTCTTAACACTTTCATTACATGTCCGGCATTAGAAAGGCACTCAGCGTTGTTACTGATCTAGGCAATCTATGTTAAGGGTAAATAGTAAGTGGTACTGCTTTTTTTATAACCTAAATATTAATGGAAATATATTCAAACTTGCTCATAGATCGTCAACTTTTTATAGAGTAGCAGATGTAAAGAATAATCTGAAAAAGTCAGTCACTCGTGAGCCATACATAAAGACCGTAGACTAGTTGGGTCGCAAAATCTATTCTTAGAGGAGACAAACTATCAAAAACCTTAACTGCAAAAGTATTATAGTATTAGTAATATTATAAAATTTTTAACGAAGAGGATCTGTACAGCGAGACCATCAGTGCCCCATCTTTTGTACATTCATCAAATCTGTATTCAATATTGTTTTGGGCCTATCAAAAACTAATTTTTATATATAATCTATTGATAAAAGCGTTACTTAAATATTAAACCGGGTTTATAATCTCAACTCGTTTTGACACCACAATTGGCATTTTCAGTAGTTACGCGTTCGACGTGTTGCGGTCGGTATTGCTAATTATATTTTTGTTTTACTTAATGTAATTAGGTTTCTTCCTCTTACTATCTAAGAGATATCTATTGCATCTTTTATTTGAGTCAGTAATCATTTTAGATGTACGAAGAACAGAAAGTCCGTTAGGCGGCATATGGTCACCATTTCACTAATGGCAGCCGAAAACCGCAATTTGTATGGGATCGTACCCCGACGAGCAAGCTTGACCGCAACCGATGTGCCAATTAATAATTATCCATTATTATCTCAAAAAACACCTCGAGCATCCATTTTTTTTGTTTCTTTTTGTCATAATTTAACATTGCGTGTTACATGCATGTTCTTTTTTTTTGTAACGAAAAATTTTATTCGGGTAGCGTCACAACAATATTAAATTTTGTTAAACACAAAATTAGCTACTGTGTTATAACGGAACAATCAATCTGATAGACAGATATAGACTATTGTAGTAGAAGGCCATGGTAGAATGATAGAATTTCACATTATACCAAGTGTAATGTGACATCTATTGTCAAGGAAAACTAAATCACTGAGATTTCTATTTTTCTAGATGTGACCTTGGTATGCGCCGATCACACTCGTTGCTCGTTAAAATAAGGCATACTAAACTTAATAACCTTATTTTGGAAATTCAATTTGGAATGTCAACAAATTAAAGTGCAAATGTTCGAAAATAAATGTTAAGAATCATACATAGGTATGATCGAATGATCAATTACGCTTCTCATGTATACAGGTATATGTAATATATGTCAAACTAACAATTATGTACACTATTTGTCAACATTGTATTGCATTCAGATTTTCAAATGCATGGATGATATTGACTGCGCGAACATAGCAAAGCTGTTATGGCAAAAGATGTACATTGCGGGTGATAGTTAGCCAGTCGAGTTCAATTAACTCTGCCAACATCCAGAATCCACTACACCTGTGGCTCTTGAATCTAAAGCTGGTTCTCTCATATATTTAATCATTTAGTACAATCAACAGAGGGAACAAATCTTTTATCCTCTTTTAACGCACATTAAATTAGGAAGAAACGAATTTGTCATCTGGATTTATTCTAATATATACTTCATAATTTCTCTCTACATTTATAAAAATTTAAAGATTCTCAAGTACATTTAAATGAAATTACATTGAAGATCTAGGAAAATAGTTGCAGAAATAAAATCTGCTCCAGAGTTCCGATCACTGTACTTGTTAACGATGGAGTTTGTTTTTAAAATATAACAATGTGCAGAATTGAAAGCAAGCAATGACCAGTTTACACGCTTATTATAGAGTAAAGAATCGTATTATAAAATTTATTAAATAATATAGAATTTCTACATACATATGGATTGTATTTATAATGACGTGTATATTTTACACCGTAAATATAAACGTAAACTGTTTCGCGGTACAAATTAAAATTGACGTGTATACACGTCGAACGCAATTAACACTAGATTTACCGATACTTTTTTATGTTTTTTCTTTACAAGTCTGTAATTATTTTGTACATTATTGTATTCATATTTATCCTGTTTTCCAATAAATACGGAAGTTTTAATACAGGGTTGGTTTGTCCAAATGACGGGTCCGGTAAATCTAGTGTTAAATGTTAAATGGAAAATGTATTCAAAAGCTGCAATTATATTTTAAATAGTTATTCATACAATGTGATTTAATGTATCCTTTTGTATAATTATTACAAAACAATGAATCTTCATACTAGTTCAAAAGAGTATCTTTGTCGTATTGTTATAGTGAAATTATTTTATAATTACAGATTATAATAACTATACCCAATTGTCCCTTTTTGACATGTGATCAGATAACAGTTGCGAAAACAATTATCATTGTCTAAGACAAAAAAAATTACGGCAATTTGTAAGGGAACAAACACGCCCGATGGCGAATTGTGGCATGACAAATGTCACTATATAATTAAATAGCGGAGTTAGAAGTTATAACGACAAATGGGCAGCATAAAAGAAACATTTTTTACATGATCATAATAAAAACTAATTTTTAAAAAAGCATTCTTTAAGAATAAATATAGTTCACGATTTCCATCTGGTAGTAAATACGTAATTAAAGTAATTTACATTGATTATGTACATTTGTACATATTGCCGGTTTTCAGTAACAACGGCACATTTTGTTTTGTGTCGTTAGTCATATAATTTAATTTAATAATGATAACGAGTAGTGATCAATGAAATGACTAACATGTTATAGTTTCCGCAGGATTTCTGATTTAAATGTTTATAGATATAAGTGGATGAAAGAAAAATGAAATACTAAAAAGAGAGCCTTTTGTGACACAGATAGTTTCGAAATGTGCGGTTATTCTAGAAAACCGGCGATTTACATTGTGTGTGAGAGATTATCAATTTTCAAATTAACCGGAGCGGCAATCAACTATAAACGAGTAAAGCAATAGTGACAGCGAACGAAGAAAAAAGTTGTACTCGAGTTAACGGGTATAAGAACATCGAAAATCAAAACCACAGAGCATAATTACCAAGCGGTACCGTCGACATATTGCAAACGGGAGCGGTAACAGATTAATTTTCTATAAAACAACATAACAATGTCTGCCTTTGAAATATTAACGAAATATTCTTCGAATCTTAAATGTTGTTACATCAAAGTCGAGATTTCTCTGTGTTTAGGTGTATTAAACGCACATAAACGTTGCCTGTAAGTAAGATGCGGTTACAAATAATCGGACGAAGGTTTTCAAGTGTTGTGTTGTTTTTTTTTATCGTTATAAATTACGTACGCTTCTTACGGTCATTAGAGGATAATTTGTGAGGAAGTGGTGGCGTTTCGTGATCATTGTGTAGTTAAATTTTATCAAGGCGAGAATAAGGCGCTCCATTAGATCTTCGACGCTTTGTATTCACACGATTTCTGGTGTCCGTGAATGAAGACTGTTTAATAATATGTAAAGACTGAATATTAAGATGCGTTTCTTAAATGAATAAAACCAGAATGAGAAATCAATGTATTTATAGAATTTATAGAGATTTTATTAACACACATGATGTCATCACCTTAACAAATTAGATATGAGTATGAACTTACTAAATGTCGTTATATTCAAGATGTTTTTTATATTATTTATTGTTTACAGCATGAGACGCGATCATGATACTAATATAGATAGACTACCAGCGAGTTAGACCTACCATTTGATCATTAGATAGCCTAACTTAATCTCTTTACTTATGAGAATTAATTCATCAAATAGTTTTATTTTTGTGTTTGTAAATCTTCATTAAACTTTAAGACTCACAAAGAGAGGACCTTCATTAAAATAATCTAAATGAATGAGTATATCTGATAGCTGTATCAGTTAGGTGGTATCATATGAACAGTAAACTAATGTTAGTATTTCTCACAAAAGAAATGCAATGGAAGATGTTAAGATCAACGGATTCTTTTGGAAAGACTTCATTGTGTAGAAACAGGAAAACCTGCTAATATAACTCTTAATATTAAATAACATACGTCTTGCGTAAGCGATACGTACAAAAGCCACTTCTCCAATATCATAACATATTATTAATGAATACAATCCGATAAACACAACAGCAGTATAAATAAGCAAGCAATGAACTAATAAATACAAATGTTGGTATAATGTTAATGTATCAATGAATATGGAACGTAACGAAGAGCCATACATCCCGGGGATAAACATCCCGTTCGCAAATCGTGTTTTTTCCAATAATGAAGACGAATCAAGTTGATGAATCGAACGGTGGTCGAATACCGAAAGCTGAAACCAATAATTATTTCCTGCGGCTCCATACAGCTTTATTGTAATAACGGTAAAGGTCAAAATTGGCCGATGTAGAAAATGTTTAAAGTTGCTGAGATTATTAAATAGACGCTGATTTTGTACGAACGTATATACGAGCTTGTACCAAGGTACGCTATATGTTCTTTTTATTATCTACCTCGTAATAACGTTAGTGTTGTAATCTTGTTGGAAAATACGTTGATTTTTATTTTGATAAAATTGATATGGGTAATGAAAACCAGTAATTTGATAATTATAAATTGTTCGATTTAGCAACATGATTTTCATGTTCATTTTGTTTATTAATTTATGAATGTGTAGATTTATTAAATTTTAAACACATTTCTTGCAGAGCAATGAAACAAATAATGCGGAAAACAAAGAAGACAATAGTATCCTCTGTTTTGTAGATAATTTTTTGAAAAAAGAACAACATAGAATCAATAGTTTTTTTTTGTTCAAAACTGACTTTATTATTCCGGAGAATTACTATAGAGCGTATTGTTGTTTAAAAAATTGATGCCTTGAATCAAACAACTGTTCATCAAATGTATCCTTCAATTCTTTTTCCTATTCTATTTTATTTTTATGATTAGTTTTCAAAGAATTATTTATATAAAGCGATATTTTGAAGTTATTTTTGATCGCGGCATTTCCTTCGCAGGGATTTTTGAAATGATTGATCACTTAGCCTTTAAACCTGGAGAAATCTGACACCATGACATTCCATTCGAACCTAAAAATGAGGTCGTGAGAGAGGTGCACAATGCAAAAATCGCATCAGATTCGCACAAACATGAAACTAAACAACAGGATTGCACAAGCTTTACAAGTTTAAGAATCGGACACTGATGACGTCATAAGCCACCGAGCGAACGATGCAAAGAAGAGTTGGATTTTGATACAGATGTAGGTGACCTTAAAAGAATCATTAACATTAGGATTATTGATATATGAATAAAATGTTCGAGTATTAGAACATATGGTTAATAAAAGTGTCTCCTTGTACGACTTATTATAACAATTGCTTAATAAATGACGTATCATAAAAAATGTTACCCCGGCGAAGACGTTATAGAGCGTATAAAATTGATAAATCGTTTGATAAAGATAATATAGTTCCCCGCAAAATATCTATGCGATGACAGTGGATTGCTTAACTCTAGAAGAGGTCCTATAAATGAAATTACAACAGTAATATGTGTAACCACATTTATATATTGCTTGTTTTTGTTCTGGATTTTTAGATATTTACATAAAACAATAACTCGTTTAAATATATACCAATGTCTTTAATAAATTTAGTTTGGGCATTCAGTTAATTAGTTTGATCTTTATTCTACATTTAGCATCATCTGCCCATCTGGTTATGGTAATAATATATAAGTTCATTAGGTTGTAATATTTGTTACCACAGAATAGAAAAATTAATATTTACGCGTGCAGTATCAGTTTTTTATCGTTTATGGGCTAACAGTTGATCTCGATTTTACGTGATTTTAAGTGACAATGGAGCGTTGATGGTGAAGCGTTTTCCCTCAAAATACTTCTGACTCTCACATCTCTGACTGCCGGAACACAGTAATGCTGTTATAGCGGCTCACCATACCTCACATAGGACACCACACTCAATGTTGACAACATTGAGGGTGGTGTCGAGCTAGGCGGGTTGTAAAATCCCTACTACTATCGAGACTATACCTTTAGCCGAGGAATCAAACCCGGGACGTCCGGTTTACGAGGCAAGCGAATAACCACTGCGACACGGAGGCAATTTAATTTAACCTTACGTTATAAAAACCGATATAATACTTTATGGGATTATTTTATTAACCATCAGCGAGTTCGACCCACAATTTTATCATTAGGATGCCTTTTAACTTAATTGCTTTAATTGGAAGAATCAAATTTGAAAACTAGTTTCTTTTTGATCTAGACAATGCTTCGTATGTGTTTTTTAATTAAATCTTCACAGAACTTAGGAAACTGTGTTAAAATAACATGTACAAGTATATTTTAAAGCTGGGTCAATTAGTATTAGACAATCATTAAGGACTTGATTGCCTCAGTGGCGCAGTGGTTTAACCGCTTGCCTTGTAACGCGGAGGTCCCGCGTTCGATTCCCGGGCTATACGAGTAATGGAGTCTGGATGGCGGGAGGGTTTTTCAAACCGGCCTAGCTATCTACCACTGTCAATGTAAATCGGCCGCCATAACAGCATTACTGTGTTCGGGCAGTCATACGTATGAGAGAAAAATGAAGAAATATTATGAAAAAATTCAAGCAAATAGTTTTTAGCTATAAAAATCGGTGCACAGATGTGTGTGTACTGTAAAGGTACAAAAGGCCGTAGCACTTTCCACCTGCTGGAGGTGAAGCACTGATTTTCAGCTACT